>JACXGK010004673.1:0-36932 GCA_016801125.1 Novumbra hubbsi
GAGTAGTAAGTGGGGGGAGTAGTAAGTGGGGGGAGTAGTAAGTGGCGGGAGTAGTAAGTGGGGGGAGTAGTAAGGGGCGGTAATAAAGGTGGGAATAGTAATAGAGGGGGGAGAGGAAGATGTTGGGGAGGAAGAGGAGTGTGACAGTACATTAGAGACCTGTGTTTTT
Source organism: Novumbra hubbsi (assembly GCA_016801125.1). NCBI lineage: Eukaryota > Metazoa > Chordata > Actinopteri > Esociformes > Umbridae > Novumbra > Novumbra hubbsi. The sequence goes on from JACXGK010004673.1 coordinate 170, forward strand.
GCATTAAACAGACAGCTTGTTTCGTTACGTTTCACCTCAGAGATTGACCCACACATGAACACAGTTGGACAGAGGAAAGAAGGAATGCAGCTAAAGCATGCGGCAGTAATGCTCTACTGGAGAGCACCGTGGACACATTAGGCTCTAAAAGACACCTATTGGTGCCACAGAGTCAGACTATTTGACTTTTGTAAATACTACATGCATCTTCAATGAATGAAATTGCCATTTGTCATCAGGAATTATTCTGAACAGCAGAAATTCAAAGGCCAATTGGTTGTAAATATGGGTTCAGAGACGCACGTGAACCTCTGGAAAACCGCCCTCCCCTTAAAACATGTGTGTGTGTGTTTTGGGGGTGAGGGCCACGGTTTGCTCCAGAGAGAACAAGTCACAGTGAAGGATCAGGAATAGCCTCCAGTCATGATTAGGCACACACACAGGAACCGACAGCTGCCTGGACAGCGAGGGTAGATAAACCGATCGAGGAATGGAATGGAGATGCAGTAAAAAAATAAATAATAAAAAAAAGCCACAAGAAGATAAACCTATTACCGGCTGCGAGATCTATTCACTTGTCAGTCAACCCAAACAACAACATGACATTCTAATCCAGATCAGAGCGCTGTGCGGATAACAGCCAACCACAAGGCACTGTACGCATTGTGAGAAATATTCCCCCAAAAATAAACAATCAACATGGGTACCAACGATACAAAGTACCTGAGAAACAACCCTACATGAAGCCCATCTTTTGACCTGGGCCTTAAATGGACAAGGGGCTACTTAGGACAAAACGAATGGTGCACTACGTAAGTAATAAGGCTTTCCTGGTCAAAACTATTGGAAAAAATAGAGAGCGTTTTATGATGAAAGCTTGACCTCCCAACATTTTGACCTACAGTGGGCCAGCTGTCTAAATCGGTGTTTCAATTCCACATGTACTGCTGCAGCATTGGTTCAAATCTGACACACAGCTCTCTCCCCCAAAAAGTCTCACCTCTATATTTCCCTGTTTTCTAATCTAAAAAAAAATCTAAGATTAAAAACAGAAAAGAAAGAAACACCAGAAAAGATGTGAACTTTGCAACCTACCTTGTACTGGGGAGGAGGCGGGGCCTCTGAAATGGGGGTTGATGTGAATGTTCTTGGGGTGCTGCTGCTGCTGTTGACTGGGGTGGTTGTGTGACGAAGGGGGGCTCATCAAGCGGGGCGCCGGGTCCATCTGGGGCCTGACCGGGGGCCCGTGTGATGAGGGCGAGCCGCGGTGGGCCAAGTGCGGGGGAATAAGGGGCTGCAGGGTCTGCGGGCCCCCGCCGTGCTCCAGGAAGGGGGACCCCCGGGCACCACCCTGGTGGTGGTGTTGCTGCTGCTGATGAGGGTGATGGTGATGCTGGTGGTGAAGGGAAGGCATTCTCGAGGGGGACTGTGATTTGAGGGAATTGAGCAAAAACCAAGAAGACAATACTGTCAAATAGGACCAGTTCCAGAGGCGATGCTGTACATAGCACAGTGAATTAGTTCAATAAGCCAGTGACAAGAGATCAACTGATATCGGATTTTCAATAAATAAGGGGCCGATTGGGCCTTTCTAGTGAATACGCCATCATCCCTGTTCTATAGGCCGCAGTCTGTAAGTCCCTCTGCATTTCAAACCGAAGTGCACTCAAGTGTTGACAGAGAGCGACTACCATCACCAGGACCAGCCATCAGAAGAAGGGCGCTCTGGCCCTACTCATTAGATGAACTATGTGCATGTGAGATAGCAACTAGCTAGGGTCTGTTGATCTGACCAGCAACCAGCGTTTTTAGTTGGATGATTGGGAAAATGGAAAAAAGGATGCGTTTTAAAATACCTCAATCACCTAATTTGACAGAAGAAGCTGCTCGTAAATTGGATGCGGTATGTTTGCGAGTGCCTTCGTAAGACACAGTGTTTGACTACATAAACGAGACTGCTAAATGACCGTAAAAAACGATTCGGTTGAGGTCTCGCCATTCCACCCCTTTCAATGAAAAAGCTTTTCTGTAATTCCAATGTAGACTTGCTGGTTGGTTTTGGACTGGGTTATAGCATGAACCAGGTGGGGAAAATATCTAATACATTCTCTTTTGTATGTTTCCTCTTTTTTTGTCACTTTGAAAATCCTCCTTATTTAGGCTACATGTATAAAAAGACCTTCCTTTTCATACACACATGGCGTCAAATGCGTAGCATAAATGGATGAACAACTTGAACGGATTACATGCCTCAAGAGATGCCAAATAATAAAAGGCCAAAAGAAACCTAATCCTACGCAAAGAACAAAATTAATTAAATATAATGCTGACTAAATAGACTCACGCCAACATATTCAGTATAATCCATATATCAACATTGATAACAGGAGCAGAGAAGCGGAATAATTAACTTTGTTCATGAGAAAGTGATCATGGTTCTAATAAACCATGGAGAAAACCGCATGTGTGTAAAAAGAAAACGCTGAAGTAGCCAACATCACTGTATCATATTTGTTTTGCAGGTACACACTGAAAAATAAGTGCAAGTTAAAATGTATTCGCCCATGAAAACTCAGGCCAACAAACTATAGACAATACTGTAGTATAAAACTGACACATAGCAGGAAATCAAAACATTAATCATCTTTGGCATTTTATCAGACAGACAGTTAACATTTACCTGAATCCCCATATGAAGAGCCATCATTGGGATTCTCTGGTCATTCATTCGACCTCTTCCTCCACCAAAGTCTGCCATTCCAAACCCAGGGAACCCCCCTCTTCCTCCTCGTCCTCTGAAACCTCCTCTATCTCCTCCTCTTCCTCCGCGGCCGCCAAAGCGGCCCTGTCTCCTTTGACGCTCCTTCTCCTCGAACTCCATCAGGTCTGCTTTGGCCTCCTCAGAAAGCTCTGATGGGAAAAACACAGTTCAAATTGAACATTTATGCATAACATTCCAAGAACACCAGACCTCAGATACAAGCAATAAAAAAAGGTTTGTTTAACTTTCTACAAATCAAAACTGAGTGGATATATCATCTGAGTTTAAGTTGAAACGCCCACTGATCATAAGGAAAACCCAACAACATTTAATTAGACTTTCCAAATCACGGGTCCAGTTTGAAAAGACGTACCTAATGTCTCCGGAATGTTTCTCCGTTTGTTCGCTGCATCTGCCAGGCGCACAACACCGGATGTGACATCTTTCCGCTCCGTTTTAAAACGCAACCGCCCAGACTCGCTGTCGTCATCTTCCTCTTCATCCTCGTCTTCCTCCTCCTTTCCTTCTTCATCTGGCTCTGCTTCAGCCTTTGGAAATACAGGAATCACAGTCAACAAATTAACAATACAATCTGGGATATTATTATTTTCAAATAAACTTTTTTTGACCTAAAAAAAATAACAGCCCCCGATTTGTCCATCATTAAGTTCCGACAAGAGTCTTAAAGGAAATTAAAAAAATCTTACGGACATTAAAGATTCTGTCTGAAACATTTATAATCCTTCGATTTGCAGCTAGATCTATTATACGCGGAATATTGAAGATTCCCAGGCAACACCAGTCTCCAGTAAAGCTCAGTGGCCAGAACATCTGTCTCTGCATTCAAAGGCATACTTCTGAGTTCTTCAAAAAAAAAAAAAACGCCACACACACAAAACACTCAAGTTTACTTCTAAACAACTCTGTGTGATTGGAGAAGCAAATGCTTATCCCCAAAAATCTGTGATTAAACAGTTACTAGGCGACTAGGGAGAATTGCAATTACATTTGAATGTGGTCAGCGCAGCCATAGAAAATCTTAATACATGCCCCCAAGAAACCGATTGTAATCAGTGATAACAAACAATGTAGGTTATGGTTATGGAGAAAATAAATATAAAAAATAATAAATCACACCACAAATTGAGCATTAGCAAGCATAGCTGCACCTCAGTGAGGTTGCTTGAAAGGCATCAGGGCATTCAGACAGTGGCTATGTCCTAAATACTAACCTATTTTCTATTAGTGAAGGGGGGAAATATGTATACTGTTACAAAAGGTCATAGTTACTTAACTTAACACAAAAATCCAAACATAACTTTAGCAACGTGCATGCCCCTAAAATTGAATTTCTACTTAAAATAAGGAGTTGTTTGTACCTCCTCCTCATGACAAGGAATACATCAATAATAGGGTGTTGTTTGGAGAGCCATTCTGTTCATACCTCCTCTGTTTCCGTCAGCTGAGAGCACTGGGCCTCCTCTTCCAACTCTCCTCGCTCTGGAGCCTCCTGGTGCTCTGCCTGCTCGTCTAGAGGCTGCGGCTCCCCGTAGCTAGCCGAGTAATCATCCACCTACGACAACAGGGACGCATTTACAATCAACACAGTAAACGCACAAGTCATCAACATGGATGACGTCCATTCCACCACCGTTATATTGGCTTGGGCAGACTTCAGCACCCATTAGGAGCACTAGGAGAGTAGGGTTATGCTGGCAGAAGTGTGTGGGTTAAGGCTGGCTACATCCCTGGGAAAACAATGCATAGAGGAGTAACAGCGGGGCCACAAACACTAGCTTGCTCCCTTTTGATGAGAATATTAGCAGCGAGTTACAAGGGAAAACATTGCAATGTTATGAAGTGGAGTTGGTGGGGAAAGGAGGGGGAGGGTAGGAAACGGGGAGCCCCCTTTTGAATTAGCATAACAGTGGAAGCAGGCTTCATTACTATTCCTGACAGCATTTGAAATTCAATGAGATGTAAATATTTGACATGATATACCGAAACGTGCGGGGGAGATGGTGGGGGGGGTTGACAGAACAGACTCTCCAGATCAGTGATGGTGAAAATATCAAGTTAGCTACTCAAGGCTGCTCTACTGGCCCACTCCAAGTTCATGACTCAATGCCAGGAGGCACGTATCACGCACTCGCCTCACAACTCTCCCTTTGATGCGCCATGTGGGCGCGACCCGTGTCGTAACGCTTGTTTTGAGGCATATTTCCACACAAGAAGCCGCTAGGTGCGTTGCAGCCGTCAAATGAGGTGAGTGTGAAGGTCGGGGGACAGTGTTAGGCGTTCTGCACCATTAACCTGCCAAACCGACGCATAATATTGCACACATACAAAAAGAACTTGGCAGCAGCGGGGATAGATGGACAGACAGCCCCGAGGGGACAGGGAAGGGTTTAATCCTTTAAACGGTTCCACATATTACCTCTGAATACCACTGCAAACAGAAGTGCTAAGCCCAGGCAGTCGAGTGACCTTGTAAACACAGTTATTACACAGAAAAACACAGATGTGCACCCCCTTGACGGAGGTTTTCGGAAACAGAACTGCGCAACCCTGCAAAGGTCACAGGATTTATCTTCAGTGTGAAAGAAAAGTCATACGTCTTTGTCAAAGAGGAGCCAAGCGCCATCCCACCTTGGTAAATGGAATCACTACAAAGCATCACAAATGGATCTAATCTTATCTATTCACACTCTTCAATTTTGGTTTACAGGTTCACTAAAGAAATAAAGGGAAACATCGCATCAATCATTTCCTCCCGTTTCAGGAGCGTATGGGGTGTCGGGGTATCCACGGAGGGGTCAATAATCTATTCACCTAGGTGAGACTTTATCAGATCGACTCGAAAGCCTGAGATTAAAGCCCCCTGGGTTTCACCTCTGCCGACTGGCAGTGTGTCGTCCTCACACAAAGCGTCTCTTTTAGCCTGACAAAGATGCAGGCCCTGGGGTCACAACAGCACCGACCGTCACAGCCCACAGAAATTACCCAACGCCAAACAAGCTGTCAACATCAACTCTGTCAGCAAAGGGAGAAATCAACCGGCGTAGAGCAATAATTAATGTAATCCACCAACCCCCCCCCCTCTCATTCTTCAACCCCTTGGCCAATACCCATTCCCTTTACCCCTTTCTGAATAGAGCTGATAAGTGGCCCCCAGAACCCGGAGACAGGGAAATCAAGGTGATCTTTTCAAGCTACAACGGGGTAAGACGGAAAGATGAGATGGTAGGAAGCTAGGACTCACTTGAAATTCATCGTCTAAAGGCTCATTGATTTCAATGTCGAACACTTCGTCCTGGTAGACGGTGCCCTGGGAAGGTTCTCCGGAGTATTCCGTCTGGTCGTCTGGCATCTCCATGTCATTGGGCTGGATGTACTCGTCCACGTACGCACCCCCCTCCATCTGGTAGCCCCCCTCCACATCTTCCAAGTCTTCTGTGTAGTCAGAGTTCACCTGCTGGTCAAATTCGCCTAGAGTGGCATTGAGGCTAACAACTTGGCCGCTGAAAGGCAAAAAAATCAATGATAAACAAAAAAGACTATTGCCAAATGTCTGAATACACAACTTTTGTAAAGGCAATAGAAGTTACCGGACTGTGCTGGTATAGTAACTTATTGATGACAGATAAACTTACATGTTATGATCTTCGTCATCGCTTTGCAGAAGTTCATCATTTAGTTCCTCATCAGAGGCGTCTGACAAATTCTAAAATAAACAACAACAAAAAAGGTCAGTATGTTCCACATGATTGTTTCATCAAACTTGGCAAGTAAATTACAATTTTCTACTTGCCCGGGGTTTGGATGACTATTGGATACTATATGCCTGTCTCTGCACTCATAGCGCCAATCATAGCACCACAGTGGCTAAGAGTGTGGATACAGGCAGAAACTCAAAATTGATACCCAGCAAACAATAACATGCCTGAAGGTTATGGCTGTTTTGTGAATAAATAATTTTTCATTGGGTGATCTCTAGACTAATTGACTAGCCAATTATTTATTTTTCCATAATGTGGTTTAAGGTCTGGGAATCGATTAAAAACGTTTTACTAATTAATCGCACAATTTAACTACAGAGTAGTCATTCCCATACATTATGTGCAGCAACATTATAAACAACAACGTTGTAAGGGCCCGATCCCAATGTCCCCCCTAAACCTCCCCCAGACCTAGTTTTAACAAAACAGAGTTATTTGTTTAAATAACAAGAAACGAACAAACCGGCATGTTGCAAAATGCAGAAACCAGTAGTGGTTGTAACAGACTTGTTCATGGAATCATTAAGAAAATACATTATGAGACCACCACAATACTTCACGAATGTCATGGATGATTTTGCTAACTACTGTTATATCCGTTGATTACAACTTGTTTATTAACATCTACATAGACCATAATGACAAATGACTTTATGCACTACTTGACATTTCGGATCTCAAGCACACTGGATGCCATATTCTCTAAAGGTCTCGATATTTCCTCTGTCATGGTTAAAGACTTGTTCCTCTGATCATTTCTGTGTCTTTTTTGACACAGTAAACATTCTGTTAAGAAAAGGTACCAATAATAAGGAATAAAGAGTAAGAGTACCAATGCTCAGGTCTAGGAAGCCATAGCTATCTCACCAACAATATGTGCAGTCAGTTGATGTACTCCTAGATGTTTTTAATGCCAACATTCTGAATGTCATTGCGCCGTTAAGGAAAAAAAATTTTTTTGCAAACAGAAAGCAATGTGGAGATGGTAAACACCATGAAAAACCCCAAAGTAAAAAACAAAGCCTTTGTAGCTTCAACTATGAATTAGGCAAGGCTAGACATCAACATTTTTCAGAAATGATCAACTGAAACATCAATAATGCCCACACCCTTTCTGCCATGGTCGACAACCTCACAAACCCTCTAAAGCAGATTGCACCAGAAGCAGAAATGTGCTTGTTTCTTTCTTTTTTTTTACTAAAGTCACACTGTATCGTCACAACCACAACAAACAAATAGCAGGGTTGTTACGGGGCAATTAAATACTATTTAATTTATCAAAAAGCCCTAGAAGAAACATTTTAAAGCATCCACACATCTTGACACAGTTCCATCTGACTTTTCTGACTGGAGAGTCAGATCCTTGGAGGGTTGCACAGACCTCCCTGATACCCTGACTGCTGTTAGGTACCAGGATGAAATCCTCAGACCCATCGCCAGACCTTACACCGGAGCAGTGGGCCCTGGGTTACTCATGGTTAGAGGTGTGAATCATTACCTCCCTCACAATTCAATTCCGATGGTAACGATTCGAGTATAAAACGACTCTCGATGGATGCATGTTGCCCTCCAATTATTTTATTACAAAAACAAACTTGAAACTCTCTTTCCGCCTTTATATTAATCAACTGTTTTCAAACAAAAGAACATGTCAATATTCATGTCAACCTATTCATCAAGCTACAGTAGTTTTTTTTGTAAGCACAAAAAGCTGACATTATAAACAGCAGCTTTATTACAGGAAAACGTATGGTCTAAAACACAGTCTACAACACAGACTATAATATAACTTACAAGGCTGCCTTTTATGCTAATTAAATTATTTGTAAAACGAGGAAGTATAATATATTGTTTATGTGCGTTGCTTTCGTAAAAGTTTGTGAATTCAGCTGCCAGTCTTCGCAAATACAATGAGCAGTTACCGTTACACATGTGGAAATGAATGTCCAGGAATCGCAGTTGATGACCACTCGACCGTCTTAAAACAAACAATCGATACTTTATTTTTATGAATCGTTCACATCAGGATCGTGATCCATCTAAAAATCGATTATATTCCCCAGCTTTACTCCAGGTGAAGGACAATGCCAGGTCTCATATGGTAAGAGTGTGTAGACAGTTCCATTTACTGCCATTGACAATGCCACAGACAGTCCAAGAGCTCACTGATGCCCTGATCCAGGTCTGGGAGGAGATCCCCCGTCTCATCAGGAGCATGCCCAGACATTGTCGGGAACGCCTACAGTGAAATCTTTAATATATTTTGTTTATGGAGACCTGATGTGTGATTTCAGTGCTCCATTATTCTTTTTGAGCAGTGTATATTGAACAACTATAGACCTGTATCAAATCTCGCTATATATCCATGATCTTTGAGAGGAGTTTCTTATATCAACTCAACAATGTGGGGAATTCTGTCTTTTAGACAAATAGTCAGGCAGGCTTCTGACCTCAACACAGTACTGAAATGGTTCGGATTAGTGTTCAATTATATATGGCTGAAAACTGATTCATTATGAATACAGTAGCGCTTTAAGTCTATAAACCACTGAATGGTTTAGGCCCCAAATACATTTCTGATATTTTAATTGCAGGAGAGGAGCCCCCGACAAAGAAAAACAAAAATGTTTAGGAAGAGTAGACCACTCCTACCATGGCTAATGCGAGCGCCCCCTGGTCATCTCACCCACCGAAAAATAATGAGGAACTTGTGTGGAAGATGACGATACAGTGAAGGGGTTCCAAGAACATGGCTGGAGTTTGAGGAGGGGGTTATGTTTTGTAGTGTGTGTCATGTCAACGCAAAAGAAAAGCAGTCGCAATTCTTTCGTTGTTGGCACTACAACCATGAAACTGGAGAACACATTACTTCACAAGTGCTCACAATGTCGCCGTGATTGCATGTCAGTCGCCAGGGCTCAGTCTCTGCCCCTTCAGGCCACCCCATCACTACAGGCCCTCGCTACCGCTAAGAAAATGACCATCCTTTTCTGAACCGCACACGCCATAGCCAAGAAAGAGAGACCTTATTTGGATTTATATGTTGTGTTTTATAACATAAAATATTACCCAGCACCCACCAAAGACCACGTTATCCACCTTTGTTAATTGTGTTTAATTGTTTTTTTAGCTAGTTGGTCTCTGTATTGTTAATACTTTTTTGCCAAGAATTGAGATTTATTTATATATTAGGTCCTTAATAAATAATCCTTCTTGCACTACCACTGAATGTATTCATTCTAATGTGATACACTTTAGTGTTTAGTATTTCTGCATGAAGTTAATGTTACTACCTAGCCACCTTGGCTAAAAAGTAAAAAAGTTAATTTAGGACCCAGAATACAGGTTAAAAACACTTATTTTTACGTGCCTTTGACTGAGTTCTTAAACTTAACTACACGATTAGCCTTAAAAGTTTTATAGTTACATAGCTTCATCACAAAGTCAACACGTTTTTATTAAATTTCATGTTTATTCTATATATTTTTGCCTGACTGCGTAATCAGAAACGGCCATGAACAGCAAATGTCACTGACTTCGCAGGCAAGTATCAGTAGCAACATTAGGGTAAGCCTAAAGTAAAACTGTTTATGGTTATATTGCAATGGACAAACTGGCCCAACAAACGGAAATAATGTTCTTGATTTACACAGCATAGTGATTAGCAATTCTTTGTTTTGAAGAAAAAAACTAGACATGTAATGATTGAAGTCATTGTGTTCATTATAGATACTGTATAGCTGTTAGCTAGCAATCAACAGTAATCTATTTCTAAATGAATGCGTAGAATGTAGTGTAGCGCACTCCTGATATATCGTTTGTTGGTTCGGATGTTAGTTAATGTAGGAAACTAGTTTAGAGAACCATGGAGTTCAACGTATTGGTTTGACAATGCAGAGGTAAACAGACACCTCATCTCTACGCACATATCACGTGCAACATTACCCACAATAAATAGCACAGTCTGTCACAAAGGACCGCTGTGGATCGATTCCAGCCAAGGACAACCATTCCTTCTATCACATACCGGCTAAACTAGGCTTAACAGGTTCCTTTTTATGTTTTCATTCTTTGTAAAGCACATTGAATGGGATCTATGTATTAATTGTGCTATTTAAATAAACATGTTTGGCATAATACAAATAAATGGCCACAACGGCTGTTAAATTACCAACACGCCCATATCTGTGTAGTAGCCTACTCAATCACCAGTATAGTAAATATATTCTTAACTTTAACATAGATTTCAAAGAAAAATGATCTAACCTGAAAGTGTGAAAGAGACACATTTTTGCCATTATTTAAAACATTTTTGCAAATATTGCAATTTTAATGGGTTACAGCTTTGTGGATTTTTATAGTGATTTAGATGGGTTACTTAAACCAATTTCAACAATTCCTGTGAAGGCTGGGCCACTGGGCCTATTGTTTGCCATATCAAGATCTCAAGACCTACTATATATCAAGATATCAAGACCTACTATAAATGGTTTGATAAAAATGAAGAAATGTTTATCTCACCTTTTTGGCTGTCAGCCAATCTTCCTCCAGCAAATCACCCTCAAGATCACTAGAAGAGATGAGTCAAAACAGAACGTAAAACAAGGCAAGTCAGCATTGCTATTCTGAGGTATTATTTGGGGTACTGGTAAACTCTATGCACAGATGTATCTCCTAGACAGCATAGGTAACTGGAGACAAATCGCACAAGCAGGGCTGAGTAATAGGCAGTAATACAGTGTGCATAAATACCAGGCAATGTAAAATAAGTAACAAGCAAAAATTACTAGACAAATCTAAAACAGGGAGGGAACTACACTACCATAGACTTTCTTTTTGAAAGCCATTTACAGAACCCAGGACAACTAAGTCACCGTTTCACTAATCTTCAATCCATTAAAATGTTAATCTGGGGTGTAATGTGGTGGCTATACTACACATTGATAAGCAAACTTTCAGAAAAAGACAACTAATATATTTAATTTGGCAGAAGAAATAATTTTTGTTGCAAAACGTTTCGTTAAGAGAAACACCAGAAAAATGTGACGTCCGTTTCATAAAAAAAATATTTCTGTAACTAAAAACTGAACTGCAATTAAATGTTTGGGGGTCCCCAAGAACAGGTTTGAGGAACACTGCCAAAGACCAACCAGCTGATTTACCTGTCTAAATCATCATCATCTTCGCCTCTCCGCCTGCGTGATCTCTCGGCACCTGGCTTGTCATAATCTTCAAAGTCATCTTCTGAAAACACAAACGCAACACGGTAACTTCGTTTTGGCCTGTGTCATTGCACATCGTTGCTTTACAAGTTACGTTTTGATTAATCCGTGGAAAGCCAGATGTGCAGACTCTAGCAATAACATTAATTTATCATTTTTTTAAACAATTCTGTTCTATTTAATACTTACGTAGTGCATAAACCGAAATATAAAAACAATCGTTTATTCTATTAACGTAACACGGTTAGCCACAAGCTAAACTAGCTAATTTAAGTAGCTAGTTAGCTATCGTAGGTAAAATGATTTACACTTATTAAATGTAACGTTATCTAACTGGCAAACAGAACAGGAATAATAAAATAAATTTTTGTCACGTAGAGAACATAACTGTACCAAGGTAACTTATTTAGGTCATTCGACGCTATCACAAAATCACATACAGTAACGTACAGTACGATTAACGTTAGCTTACTAAAACACGTCAACTTGCACGGCATCTAGTAGCAAATCAACCACAAAACATTGCACAGGAAGGTACAGTAGTTAGTAACAAACTAGTAAGAATACGCATTTGACAGTATACATTTGGCAGTAAACTTGCTAGTTACTAGCCCCCACTTAACAGTTGTAGACCTATATATATCTTGATTGCGTGTAAACTAGCTAGCTAGTCCGCGATCTGCTTAAGTCTAAATGTATTATTTAACGTTAGAAACGATACTGCAGGAAAATAAATATGAGTCCCAAATTACATATTACATGCGATAACTTCACATTATAAAGAATAAGCTTGCATCTTGATATATATATGTTACGCAACGTTGTGTAGTTATATTTCTAAACAATGCGGCCCAGCTAGCCGCATTCTCCTGTGTTAGCAAAGCAACAACCTAACGTTTGCATAGCATGGTAGTAAGCCAAAAGCACAGCGAATGGATTATGTTTAGCATACCTCGGGGGCTGGCCGCCATTATGCAAGACGGTTTCCTCAGTGTGAGAGAAGATTTATATAGTTGAACGATACATTGAAATATTAGCTATTTAGCATTTAAATCAAGCTTATACTGCAGCTAGCTAAAGTTTACACAATCGGCAGAGAATCGGAACATAAACATGGCCGCAGAATGTATGAGCTCTGATGCATTCTGGGATCGAGTTAATTCTAAGCGCATATCGTCGTCATTTTCTTACATACTAGCCTACATATTGGGTGCAGGATAAATGGATCCCATCGGGTAATTTTTTATGAACATTTCATGAAACCCAACAACTATGCACGAGATATAATAACAACTGCAAATAGCTTCTATTGCATGAAAATCCAACTTTACACGTATTTTTGACAGAGGCAAGGAAATAATGTTAATAATACAGTAATTCGTCATATGAGCTATTGACCCAATGTATCCCATAAAAAAAAAAAAAAAAAATTGTTTCTCGCTAAAGGTGTCACCTTTTAGTTTTTCAATATCCATATTAAATATATTTGGTTTAATGCTACTTAATTAATGTCTCATTGCACTGTGCAACTTATTAGAAATAATCCATCAGACATTTAATTCAGTTTGTGGTGTCACTGCAGTGCATGGACTATCCTCTTGGATTTTGGAAATTGTTAATGCAGTTAATCAGGCAGCCACTAATAAAGAAAGGAAATATAAACGAATAATAACAACTTTCTCACAAAGATTTTGCTGGGCAGAATGAAAAGCTTTGAATAAAAAGTTACCTATGTGTAAAAAAGCCCCCCTTGGTAATTACTTGAGGCCATCAAACACCCTCAGATATGATTTAGGCAAGTGACTCCTGTTACAATAAAGCAAAACCAATATAAATATTGTATGTTTTTAAGTACACAAAAATCAAATTTACATGTAGGTTTAGTACTAACAATGCTATTCCAAAGCAGAAAAGTAATCATTTTAAAGTGAATCAAGCTTTTTTAATTTATTGGAACAATTCCCTTTTTTGTTTAATGTTACAAAGATTTTAGCATAGCATTCTTTTTTTTGTGCCCATTCTAAAGTCTGGAGTCTATTAAGCTCTGAGGAAGCCAGGAATTCAAGTAGTTTGCTGTCTAACTCTATAGCCAGTCTTTGCCACTACCACTGAAGTCTAACCCAAATTCCTCTAGGGCTGACAAACACCAACAAAGACCCCTAGAGACACCAAAAGAGGTGAGCAGTGAAGTGAAGCCTCATTGTATTGGCTCATTATGGGGTCCCGCAGTGAGGAAGAGGCCATTTTGTAGCACCACAAGGTCAATATCTGAAAGCCAGAGCGATGGCGGGGATCAGCCGTGAGATTTTTAATTTGAGAAGGCGTAAAGGGACTTTCCTTGTGAAAGACTGTCTGTGAATTCTAATGGACTGTGGGGATTGGCAGGATAAAATATAAGCTGGTGAATGTTTTACTGCTTTCGTTGGAGTGGTGTATTGATAAAACATACATTGTTTTCTATTCCGTCTTGACTGTATGTTTCTTTCCTACAAAAGTACAAAATAAAATGTTCAAGATGTGAGCAATTAATAACTTGATATTTAGGATTTGCTACTTCAAATGCAAGGGTTTCCAATGAACACAGAATAGTATTTGCCCCCAAAAGTTGAAATAAAGACAAATTACGGTTCTGCTGTAAAAGCATTAATTAAAAAGATTATAGATATATATTGATATTACAGAGTAAATAATACAATTTCCACCAGTGGTTCTGAACCAGTTTTGCCTCAGAACCCAAATTTAACCAAGTATCTGCTTTGAGGCTAAAGGTTATACAGTAGTTATATATTATGCTGCAATATTAATGAACTGACAGTAAATGTATCAATTATATTAGTCATCATAGTGACAATATATATATATATGCTTTGTTTTCTTGATGAACAAAATCTGAAAAAACTCATTATCATTACATTACTAATACATCCTTTTTATTGTATATGCAGTGATTAATAAAGATTCATGACAATTTCTACATAGTTTCTTGCAGATATTTTACATTTAGACTGTAGGAATTCTCCGTAAAATAACTGTAATATTAAATATTTGTTTACTCACTCACAACCCGTTCTCATCCTTCAGCGACCCAAATTCTGTTGCAACCCACCAGTTGAGAACCAATGATTTTTAATTTGTTATACCATCATTTCTATTCAAAATTGATATTTATAATGAGGATTGTATTTTGGCAAACATGATCAACTTAACAGTAGCTTTTTAAAAGATGCTGCTGGGTATAAAATGCTGATGTTTATTTATTTTTACACTTCAGATGCTGAGAGGTTTGTGTACCACTCTTTTGATACTTGATTCTCTTTCCCAAGCATTTTGGGCTCATTTCCAATAACAAGTGAGCTGTCACATTCTATTACATTGCCCAGAAAAATCCTGTGCCATTTTTCGCAATCCAGCGGTTTTCCATAACAATGCATTATAAAGGGTGGAAAGCCTAAGAAGACAAGAAGTAATCTTCTTCAGTTAACCTCAAAAACTCAGAGTAGTTGTTACTAGACCTTTCCTTCTCTTTCTACATTATCTTGTTTGTGTGCTCCAATTGTACAATTTTGTCTAGGGAATTGTTTACAATAGGAAGAAGTAAATGGGAATATATGTTTGAAGTTTCCTCATCTGTCTGCCTATAATTTCTAACAAACACCCCACAGCCCAATTTGCTAGGTTAATTTCTTGCTTGAAAATCCAGTTAGCCCTTTTGGCACAGTGACTTAACACCCAAATAATAAGCAACTGGTTTATAGTAACCAAGAGTTATTGTGTTTGCTTACTGTTATACAGTGGATGCATTGTATATATGACAGGGGATATGTTTACATAAATGGATAGGTAGAGCCTTGAGCTTTCACCTAATGAATACAGTATGTAATTCTTGTAAAATACAAGTTTATTATTATGTTTATTCCTACAATTAATTAAAAATAGTACAAAGATAACATATCAAAAGTTGAAACTGAGAAATGTTATTGTTTTGGGACAAATACATGCCCATTTTGAATTTGATGTCAGCAACACTTTTTTAAAAGTGCCATGTTTACCACTGTGTTGCATCTCATATTCTTTTAACAACACTGTGAAAGCGTTTGGAAACTGAGGAGACCAATTGCTTCAGTTTTGAAAGTGAAAGGTTTTCCCATTCTTTGGGAATAGTTCACTGGCTCCTTTTGTCGTATTTTTAATTTCATAATGTTTCAATAGGTGACAGGTCTGGATTGCAGGCAGGCCAATTTGGCACCAATCTTTTAGTTTGAATCCATGCTGTTGTAATATGTGCAGAATGAGATTTGGCATTGTCTTGCTGAAACAAACCAGGCCTTCCCAGAAAAGATGTTGTCTGGATCGTAAAGGTTGCTCCAAAAACTGTACGTATTGTTCAGCATTAATGGTGCTTACACAGATGTGCAAGTCACCCATGCCATGTGCACTAATGCATCCCCATACCATCACAGATGTTGATCTTTGAACTGTGCAATTGACTCAGCCCATCTTAAATTAGCTTGGGTCCAAAATAACTTTGCAGCTTTTCTAGATCTTGTTTATATCGGGTTTCTTCTTTGCATGGTAGAGTTCAACTTGAATTTGCATTTGTGGATGCAGCAACATACTGTGTTCATAGACAATGGTTTTCGGAAGTGTTCCTGAGACCATGCAGTGATGTCCACTACAGAATCCTATCTGTTGTAAATGCAGTGCGGCCTGAGGGCCCGAGGATTACATACATCAAATATAGTTTTTTGGCCTCGTCCCTTATGTACAGAGATTTCTCCTGATTCTCCGGATTCTCTGAATAGTGATATTATTTAACATAGGTGATGAGAGCCCCAATTTCTTTACATTTTTACGTTGAGAAGCGTTATTATTAAATTGTTGCACAGAGTGGTAAACCCCTCCCCATCTTTACTTCTGATATACTCTCTTTTTATACGTAATCATTTTACTGATCTGTTGCCAGTTGACCTTATAGATTTTCCACCAGGGGTTTTTTGTATTACACTTTTCCTGTCTTTTGTTGTCCCTGTCCCAGCTTTTTTGAAATGGGTTCCTGGCATCAAATTCAAAGTGGGCATATATATTTTAGAAAGAACTATAAGAAAGGGATTTTTCAACATTCAGCATGTGGTTTTTGTACTAGTTTCTATTGAATATAGGATTTAAATGATTTGAACATCTGTGCATTCTGGTTCTTTTTCCATTTTACAAAATTTCCCAACTTTTTGGAAATGGGGTTGTATAAACACAAAGCCCCAAAAAGTAAGGGAACACTTAGATCACTGACATCGGTTGTCAGTAAACAAAATATACTGTATGCGAGATCAAAATGTATACTGTGCATTGTATGGCTTGTTGAAATCACAGGCCATTACAACTTGAATTCGCGTGCATTTCATCACAGCAAATCTCAATGTGATTCAGTATTGTGTTTGTCCCCCATGTAACTGCATGCACTCGCCGACAATGTCTGGGCTTGATACTGATGAGAGGGTGTGTCCTGCTGTATCTCCTCCCAGACCTAGATCAGGGCATCAGTGAGCTCCTGGACAGTCTGTACTTTGCAGAATCGGAAGCACTGATACATAACGTCCCAGAGGTTCTCAATTGGATTGAAGGTCTGGGGAGAGTGAGAGACAGTCAATGGCATCAATGCCTTCCTCATCCAGGATCTGCCTACACACTCTGGCCACATGAGGCTTGGCATTGTCCTGCACCAGGAGGAACCCAGGGCACATCGCACCAGCATAAGGTTACAATGGGTCTGAGGATTTCATACCCGGTACCTAGCAGTAGTCAGAGTAACGTTGGCTAGCACGTGGAGGTCTGTGCGATCCTACAAGTATATGCCTCCCCAAACCGTTCCTGTCCCACCGCCAAACCGGTCATCCTGGATGATGTTGCAGGCAGCATAGCGGTCAGCAACAGACTCTTTCACATCGGTCACATGTGCTCAGTGTGAACCTGCTCACACCTGTAAAAAGAATGGGACACCAATAGTGGACCTGAACATTCTGGTGATCTCTGGCAAATGCCAGACGAGCTGCAGGTGGCTGGGCTGTGAGCACAGGTCCCACTAGAGGGCGTCGGGCCCTCATGCCACCCTTGTGGAGTCTGTTTCTGACAGTTTTGACAGAAACATGCATACCAGTAGACCGCTGCAGGTCATTTTGTAGGTCTCTGGATCCTCCAGTTTCTCCTCGCACAAAGGAACATATATTGGTGCTGTTATTGGGTTAATGCCCATCTACGGCCCTGACCGGCTCTCTTTGTGTTATCTCCTGGTATCTCATTCTTGTTCTTGAGACAAAGCAAACCTTCTTGCAACTGCATGTATGGATGTGCCATCCTTGCGGAGCTGGACTGCCTGTGCAACCTGAATCGGCTGCATGTGCCACTTCATGCTACCAATAGTGACAAAGACACTAGCAAAACGCAAAGCTATAGAATCAGTCAGGTAGGATAAGCGGAGAGCAATTGACTGTGGCCACCACCTGCAAAACCATTCCCTTTTTAGGGGGTTTTATGCTGTTGGTCATTTGCACCAAAACAGGTGACATTGATTTGCAAAAGCTTATGCTTCCTAACTTTGATATCCCTGAAGTTTAATAGTCTTATACTGTGATGATTGTTTGTTCCCTTAATTTGTTTGAGCAGTGTATGTTTCACAAGGCCTGGCATTTACTGCTTTAGTGGTAATTTGTCTTTAAAACAGAAAACAACAACATTTTCTTCCACAGAAAAACCTATTCATGGGAACTGTATGGACCTCTTGTATGTTGTATACAATCCATTTGTATATGCAAATAAATAATATTTAATAATTAAATATTACTTGCAAACTACACTGAGACGACCAGGTGGCCAAATGTACTCAAAACATATATTTGAAAGAGTCAATTGTATCAGAACATTATACTTGAGCAGGTTGTGATACCATCAGGAACAATGTGATACTATCATGAACAAAAATGTTGTAATGACACACACTTTCTGTTTGAGCATTTGCCCAGGGGTCCCACGGAGGTTGGTGCAATTGGTTGGCACCTTAGTATTGAAACAATTGCCTTGCCTTGTTGCACTTCAGCAACTCCTTGTGGGGCTTTGATGCCTGTGAGCATAATGAAGGTAGAAGGCCAGAGAATGCGCTCCAAGCGTGATAAGAACTAGAATGTTATCAGATGTGTTCTGGAATACACATTTCTCGAAAATGACTGTCCCGTATGTGCTGTCGAGTTTCTTGTGTGTTTAGATGTTTTTAGTCCAGGATTAGGCTTAATCTATGTATGTGAAATTGAACCATAGTCTTTGACCAGGGGTCTACCAGTAGCTTGTTGCTTGCCAAACACTTTTGAAGGAAGGTGCAATTGGCATGTATTATGTATGTTTATTTTTATCAGCATACAATCATACCTCATTTTATGGGGAACATGAATGTTTCACTTAGTTCTTCCAGGCAGATCTGAAGGCATAAGTTTTGATATTTAAAGTATTATTTCAAATATAGATTACATATTTTGAAATGTTACCAAACATCTTCTTTTGCGTTTCAAAAGACCTTAATGCTTTGAAGGTTCATTTCACCAGGGCAAATGCTTGTTCCTACCCTAAATCCTAACCCTAACAGTAACCTCTACCCAAACCCAAGTCACCTTTTCCGTGCTACTAACCAGAAAGTCAGCTAGAACCAACGTGCCTGGATAAGGGCATGCCTCCACAGCCACAATTAAATAGCAGGCTCCAGACCCACCTGAAGAAGTGACTTTAACACCACCGGTCAAGGAAATCCCTACCAACAAGGCCTCCTCACACTCCAGTAGGTTTTAGCCAATATTGTGCCACCATCCAAGCATTGTATATTCAAGTCCACTAAGTGCCAGGGCTCTTCACAAAATTAACTTCATTCATTTTATCAAGGGGACACTGATCTGCACCCTCAGCTCATATCAGGCTGCTCCATTGAATCAGAATTGTGCGTTCACATTGCACGTGGCAAGTTGAATATTAAACTATTTGTTGCCCAGGTTTCTAACCACAGCAAAGCCATGTACTGACAGAAAGGATGGATACAGGACATTTCTACTGTTATTAAAGAGGTAGATGTGAAGTAGATATCTCCATATGTTTAACATATGGAGATATTCCATTGTTGGTAAAATTGAATATTTGAGTATTAATAGTTAAAAAATGCTGAATAGCAAGAAACAAAGGTTTTTCTGTGTGTGAAATTTCATATGTATCCTATCCAATTGCTCATAATAATAAGAATGTTAATATTATTTTTAACACACCAAAAACAATTTGATTAATTCAATAATAGATAAGTTTAATTGAAAAGGATAATTAAGAATGAAATTAGTTTATTGTCCTTATCATAGAAATTTACTTTTTTGTTACTTAGTTAAACTAAATCCTGTTACTGGAATGTGTATATTATATCTTGTTTTAAATAATCATTAGGTTTCTCATTTTTGAGACAGTTTACAATTTTTTGAAGGGCAAATTGTGAACTTTAAATGTGGTGAAGTGTGTATATGCACAGTAGGACTGTGGGAAGTGATAGAGCAGTCCAGTGACAGTGAGATACCATTGGTTTGGTGTTTCAAACTGGCAAACATGTATCCCTTAATGAATTACTGTTTGCTTGCATGAATTTGAAGATAATAATATACATGTTGTGTCACTGCAATAAAAAAGACATCTTAACCAGAAAAAAACGAATCATTGTCAGAATTTCCTGAGAAACACACTATTTGCAATTTTCAATAATATTATTTTTACTCTTCATGTAAGAAAGGATGTTTCGAAATGTATAAATGTTAGCTGGCAAAAATAAATGTCTGTGTTGAAAGATAAATATGTCAAACCAATGGTGCAATTATTCAATGTTGGGTTAATTCTATACTGTAGGAGCCATACAGTTGCATACTATACACGTATGTCCTGAGTAGGAACAATAAATACCCATTATGGCTATTTTCTAGTTCAAGCTTGACACAGCTAACTCTAGCCCAGACTATTAATTCATATTCCACCCCTAGCACGCAAACACCAAGGTTTTCTATGGCCTTATGCCATTGGATGGCTGAATCAGATTCACAATGCCATTGGCTCTCTGGCTGTCAGTCTGAAATGTTGACGTTTTTTCGCAAGGGCTGTGCACGCGCCACAGACAGACGCGACTGCTCCTAGACTGTCTGGAGTCTGAAACTGATACATTTGGAGATGGGAGTTTTAACCCTATATACATTTATAGGAAATCGTTCATTCGAAATTGGAATGTACAAAAACGATAGCGATTGAATTAAACCACAAGTCAAATACTTATCTAAGCTCACGTTTTTAAAGTTTTTTCAGTGTTTATCATCTGACAATTCATTATGCGCAGGTAAGACGACCGTTTGTAGAGCGCGATGGTATTTTATACAAGCTTACTAAATGTTATTATTAATTGCTTTTAAATTAACATTGCGTCTGACCAAATACAGATGGGTACTTTTAATAAAAAGTAATAAACATCCCAAGCCGTTCAGTGGACGTCATTGTTGTTAATTCATTAATATATTGATGCGAACGTGCTTCTCTGTTATGAATAATTCTCTGCCGTAGCCTTCAGACAACACAATTGTTGTATATGACAGAGTATATACCGTTTACCGTTATGAGGTATTCCTTTTTCTTCCTGTAGCCTACTTTGTGAAGATGCGCAGGCTAGGGAAGCACCTTTGCTCACGTGGATGCTGTTTTTATTAACCCTTCGAGTCCTTAACACGAAAATAGTGCTTAGCCTAGTCTACAACACCTGTGGAGCACCTTCAGGATGACAAGGGCCTTTCTGGAAATGGTGGTATGTTACATTCCCCCTAGTTAGGCTTAAAAGTAACTTGTACTGACAAAATATTGTTATCAAATTGTTGTGTAGGCTAAACGGATTTTGGCAGCTGCACTGCGCGTGTACAAATATAAATTGTTAGCATGTGGAATATGTTATAAACCACATTGGGTAAAACACATTTCTAGTGTGCTCTTATCCCACAGGTATCATCTTCGGTCCCGAAAAGAACCCTTTAGGCCGAAGTGGAAGCCTTTGTGGCCTTTCAGTGGAGCAGTAAGTAATTTGAAATATTTATTCTGGTTAAAAAATGATAATGACAGGGGTATTGTCAAAATGGCGTCTACCTGTTTAGGTAAGAGATGCTTAGGAATGCGCGTGAAGCGGGCACATATACGTTAACATATAGCTTTGCCAAAATATTTTAGAGTGATTTCTTCACGAAACCTAAATTATCATCGATTTTTTGTTTAATCAATTCAGTTATAATGTGAAGAAATTATCTACCCACATTTGACATTGTGCATAAAACCAAATTCAAGAATGAATCAAAGTAGGTATTTTCACAATTTTGAAGGCATCTTGAAGGCATCTATTATAACCCCATACTCAGTAGGCACTAATGTAACCCTTTACAGCCTTTTGCTTGTTACATTGTATGTTCAGAATGAAGCTGAAATAATATAATAGTCTGTTAACTGTTACAGGTACAGCCCACATAAGACTCAGTCGGTAACTTGGACTTACTTGGCAGTACTATTTATTTTTAATTTGGCCAAAGATGTAGCTTCTAACATGTTTTTGTTCAATTAGGTTATCCAACCATTGATATTCCAACAACTTGTCTCTTTTACATGATCCCTCCCTCATGCACGTAGGATAAACACTTTTGCTTTGTCATTGTAGCTGTGCAATGGCCCTCTCATGACCAGGAATCTACCCTCCCACCCGCCTGTGGTCTGAAAGGACAAGATGGTGGCAGTTGGAATCTCAACGCATTGTTATTTAACCACACCTCCTTGATTCTTTGGCAGTTTGATTAATAAGATTAGACAAACCTTGGACAGAATGCTGTAACTGTGCTGTCGGCTATCCACGATAGATCAGAGAAAGCTTTCATTTGTTTGGTACTGCCAAATATAAAGTGAGAAGAAATTGTACCAAGACCTCTCTTTTTTTCTTTTAATGTTAAAATATATAGGTATGGGCACTGTAAACCTATTGGTTAACCTCATCACCTGTTTAGTTGACATGGGAGTGATATATGTTATCCCAGTGTCTGGGTTTTGTTTATATTTTGGCAAAACCACCATTAGTATTCGGTCTTATACAGCTCTTCGTCACAATAGAGGGGGAGTGACAGATTTCAAAGAATGAGCAGGGCAGCTTAGAACATCGAGATCACCATTTTACTCTTGGAACTGTGGCTCATTGTATAATGGTATGACATAATATCTCATGTACGTGTAACAATATCTTGTGGCCTACATTTCATGTAGTTACTTAAAACTCCAGTGGCCTTCAGAATGCACTGTAATCGCTTTTTAATAACGTACAGTAGGCCAATAGAGATCTTCTGCAGACCCTGACAGACACCAGGATTCTTTGAGTGCTCTTAAACACCCCTTAGGTTCAGTCTGACAGAACAAGTTATTTTCGCTAAGCAACTCTGTGATGTTTATCTGTGAGACTTACTATTGACCAGCCTGGACAGATCACTTAATTATAACCTGTTAAAGCTTGCTTTTTGCATCTGCTGTCAGGTCTCATAATCGCTCTACCTTCAATGTACTCCTTAATGGTTTTGAAGCGGGTTTAGATGCCTAACACCCTTGCACCTGTTATCTGTACAGGTGTGTCCTCAACCTGACCTGAAATGTTTGACATGTGCAATATTCCAATTGTAATTAAGTAGGGGGAGAAAATCACATGCATTCAAACATTGACAACGGTCCATCAGAGCCGGTTTGAATAGAGAACCACAAAACTTGTGTCCTACAACGAGATCAAAACTCTAGTCATCCTTTAGGAAGTCTGTATTCATCTTTGAAACAACTTTTGTATATAATTAGAATTATTACTAAGAATGTTTTGCTTTAGTAACACTTAAAGCAGACAGGTACATTATATTATGTTTTAACAGTTCTAACTATTCCTTTTTGTAATGATAGCAGCATAATAAGATGTTTGTTGTCTTTGTTTACAGGGGGCACTTAAGACTCCTTGAACCAGGCCAACCACCCCCATGTCTGTGTCGATGGCGCTGCGTTCTGTGGTTGATGGTAAGATTCCCATTGACCTGTTTGCTGAAGCACATTGGGGCATGTTGGAAGGAGTAATGAGAAATGCTTGGAATGCTGTAAGGTCTATGTAAAAGTGTTATTGCCTAGGGGGAATATGATGGCTGCACAGTCTAATATCAACAGAAATGTAATAGTAGCTTGCATCATAAGTTCGGATGTGATGCTTAGAAATGGCATATAGCGTTCCTCTCTGCGCGGTCAAATCTTTTACATCAATCGATTCCAATGAATGGGTTATTTTCATTTAAAAAATCACAAAAGGAAAAAATGGAATCAGACATTTTCACAAGAGGCTTTTAGAAGTAAAGAAACACTGTTGTATGTTATAATCACGTTTCTACTGAATTGGAATTGAATTGGTTCCCTCTTGCTTGACTGAAGAAGCTGTAGTCAGAATTTATATTCTATTGTCATGTAAAGGGGAGATGTGGTTCATATTACATGTAAAGTGGTGTTGTATTTTATACACTTTTACAGGGCATCTCGGTGCTCAGCATTATAATTCTGTGCTGTAGGAAATTCTTTCATTTCATTGCACAGCACAACAGTGACATCAGCAATGCTGCTTTCTGGATGACTGGTTGTTTTTCCTTTCCTGACTATGTAGTGACGCTGCATTCTGGAAACAGGGCGTTTCCTCTGGCATTGGCATGGCATATTTTTTAATCCAAGGCCTTTGCTTTATTTTAATGGGTCTCCTGGCAGTCTGCCAGAAAATGTGTCCACTACTTCTTCCCCAATGGCTGCAAAATACTTTTTGCACAGCTGTTCTGTTTGCTGGCCTTAGCTGTTGAAAAAACTCAAGGGCAACAGCCACCATTTTATGGTGCAGTTGATGGGGAAGGTGTCTGCACTGGAATCTATCTTACCGAACAGGCAAATTGAACAACTCTGGTTGTACATTTAGGAATCAGGATGACTTGTACTGAAATTGTATATATGCAAATAAACTATGTTTAATTGCCGTTGAGTGAACTTATGCAGGGGTACTCGCTGAACATACATTCCTTTTTTATGGTATTTATTAACATATTTTATCCATTTGTAAAAAGCCGTGTCGTGAAATGCATTGGAAAGGATAACAATTTGCTTCTTATTGTGTTGCTCCAAAGGTTTCTCGTCATTAGTGCATGAAATGTGATATTATTGTTTTAGGTTTATGGTTAAGTTTCCCAGAGAATTACAGTATTTTATTTTACATTTGACCGCGATCCAAATTATTTTTTGAATTATAATTCTCTCAGATTAAATTGCGCAATAAATGTTTTAGTTTGTAGGTTAAAATTAATTGTTTCCCTATTGTTTTGTAATATTCTGAAAAGAACATTTAACAGGGAAATATTGATAGTAGGAATATGGGCGTGTTTACCTAATTTTGTATCGAACACTATCAGATTGTACTATTGCATATTAGGAAAACCTTTCATTTAGTAGATTTTCTGAAACAAAGATTATTCACTTATTTTTATGATTTGCAATTAAATTACATTAATATGTATATAGACCACACTGTATTAACTGATAAAATTATTATTTGATAGGTGAAGTCTACCTACCATATCATTCTCTCGTCATTATTTGACTACGTTTTAAACCACGATGAAACATTCTTTTTTTGACAAGTCATAGTATTGTTTAGCGTTTATTTTTTGTGACTAAGATAAATATTTAGTGCGATTTTACACTTACCAGCATTATAGCAAAACGCAAGCGAAATGCTTTATTTGCAGAATTCATGATAAACTTTTCCAATAAAGATAACTTTTATCTTTTTTATTAATTAATTCACTATAAAAGATGTATAAAAGTTTACATGACTTATACATTAACAAATAAAAACACATCTGCAATGAAGTCCTTAAACATATAGGGCTGTGTTTTTTGTCTATGTACAGTTTCTGATGAATAATTTGAATGGCTTTAAATTACATTTACTGGTAAAAATATTTCTGTTTATTTTTTGCCAGCAAGCTTTTTAACAAATTAAGGAATTGTGTATTAAGAAGTTGTCTCTGTAAGTAAGAAAAACTACCATACCAAAGAGAACCAATAAATTCATATTTTACACACATATCTCTTTGTATTTCATGATGTAAACTCAACATGTGCCTTGATAGTGGAAAGACTAGCCAACCACTATGTATATTCTGTCTGTGGGCATACTGTAGGTGATTGGTGCTGGTCGTAGTCTACTGCGAAAAACTTTTTTTTATGTAGGCCAATCTGTGTTTCTATACCACCTAACACAAGAATAGCTGTCAGTGACACGTTAAGCTGGCCTGCTACTCCCTTGCCACAAAGGTAGAGAGAGAGAAAGAGGATGGTTGGTTTGTGTTGGGGTACAGGCGATGGTGGGGGGGCTTTGAGAGTTGATGCTGGCGAAGGAGAATCATGCTTCGGCTTAATGTCAGGTTTTCTGCACAATAGTCCTAGATTTTGACTACCTTTTCAAACTTCTTGACCTTGGGGATGAGACAAAGCGATTAACATTTTAGCTGGGTTTTATGAATTGAGAATTCTGGGGTACATTAGGGTTTGGAAATTGATGAGATTACTGTACATTTTCTATAAACCAAGAAGGCCTTTGAGGTGTATTTTATTTATTTATTATAGATTTTTAAATTTCAGTGTGGTTAAAGTACCAGCTAACATCCAAATATTTTAAGATCTGTAAATAAATAATGGCATAACTTGGAATTAGATAAAAGTAGGTACACAAAACATATTTTGTTATTTATGAATACACCACAACATAGGCTTGTTAGTTAAATTATTTTGACAGAATGATAATATATTAGTGTTGGGTTTATAAACTTTTGTATTATTATTATAGGTTCAAAGTAAGTGACAAAATGTTAGAATATTAAGGAGTATTCAAGGCAACTGCATTAGACTGAAGTGTGTTTTATATTATGAAATCAGTTTTGTAACTTTAAATAGAGTGACTGTAATCAAGTGGAAGTCTACTAGGTCCTGGGAATATATTGTATGTACATGTGTATTTTGAAATGAAATGATTTTCAATACCGTCAATACGTTGAAATAATTTATATGGTGTTTTTTTATATTTATTCATTGGCCTGTATTTAACTTGTGCAGTATGTTAGGAGATGTGTTTGCTGAAAGCAAAGCAACAGTTTAGAAATCGGCCCTGATTGGCAAGTACTCAGCCACATCAATCAAACGTTACTTCTGTGGCTAAACTTCTAAACAATCTCTCACAGCCAATCCTATATTAAATATCAGCTTTTGTTACGTTTTGACGAAACCAGAGATGGCAACGTTAAGAGGGAGGGGCCAGCTTCCCGTCCTCACCACTGGTGGATGACGCCCACCAAACAACATACAGGATTTCGTCCAGGCCTCAACCCAGACAGTTCAGAGCCTAACTAAGGCCAACCAAGTTGCTGACCTAAATAAATTTATTTGTAGGCTTTTTTATTGTTAGATTTGAAGGACATTTTAAGAAAGTTAGCAAGGGGAGAATTATTTACTGATAAATGAGTAAACATGATTTAAACCCATACTGCAGTAGTACATAAGCCATGCGGCAGTAGCTTAGACTGCTGTACCTCCATAGACAACACCAAGTGTTTATTCAAACCAGAGCGGCCCACCCTAACCTCAGGCCATCTACGCTGTACTTTATCCCAGTCATACTATTCTTTCTCTATCTCATGCTCCTGCCTTGCTGCACCAAGGCCCAGCCTAGCCAGCCTTAGCACCATGCCTGAGCACCAGCTTCAACGCGGCCCTAGTCACATAGTGTTCTTTTATCTAAGGTCTCTGCCATTGACAACTAGCATGTTAAAAGCTGTTTACCTCTCAAGTGGTTTTCGAATCTCATCTAATCAGCCAAACTGGCCTCAACAGTCCCTCCCCTTATTGGACGCTACACATTCCTTAGTCATACTTGTAGGTCGTACGAAAACAACAGCGTAACCAATTACTTCCTGTTGACTTAAAAAAAGGAGTGGGGTCTCAATTTAATTTACTACTGTTTAGCAACCCTTATGCTGAAACCTGTTTTCTTTTTTTACATGACTTGGCATACTGAGTGTCCCAACAAAGTACAGAATTGGATTTGTTTGCTTTCAGACTGTGGAGTCTGAGCTAATGTGGACAGTGGAAATGTCATGGAAATTCGTGGGGGAGAGATGCTGATGGGAAAGCTTATGACTCTGCTAATTGCCCCCAGCAACATTTCTTGAGATTTTTGCTGCAGTATAATTATACGTGTAGACTATTACTGACATTGTTGAGGTAAAAATGTGACTATGATGCTTCTACAGATGTCAACCTCAATATATGTTCATTTTAACGTCAACAATCCACTGCATTACAGCTAAAAACAACTTTTACTTTAGCCACCGATTTCTTGATTTTAGCTAGGCTTCAGTTGATACAAATGGTGTGTAGCTGTAAGAATTCACAAATCAAATAGAAAACAAACACTTAACTTTTAAGCAATGAAAGAAAATTCAAATATGAAAAAGTAATTTTAGTAATTTCATTGTGTGACTGGTATAATGAATAAATCATGAATTGAATTAATATTCACTTTGATACCACCACGTTATTTACTGTGCCAATGAGTGTGTCATTCTTTGATTCCCTACGGAATAATAGTTTGTGTAGTTACATAATGTAACCCCATAAATGCTCTGAACATGTCGCAAATTGAAAAAGCACTTAATAATAAATAAATCTCTTATAAAAGTTCAGACACAAGGCACATAGCCAGATATCAGATTTGTATTTGATTTTGTAATATATAAATGTGGTTTGGAATGTACCTTGACTTGAATGCGTGGGGTTTTTACCTGTTCAGACTGATTTGAATCTGATTTGGGCAAACAAATTGAAAGTGTGAACAAAACGTTATATAACCTTTAACATACAAAATAACATACAAAATGCCATTATATGAAATGAAATGTTAATGGGCTATACTTTATTTTAGAAAACTGTTTTATACTTATATATTTGCTCAAAACATTTCATTTTAACATTAATTATATATTTGTCTGTAAATGATTGTTGTCAGAATTATTGAGACCCCACGGATTGTTAAAAAGCATATCAAACAAAATGTATTCTGCATTAAGTCCCTTTTTCAAGTACATATATCAGTGTTAAGGAAATGTAAAATGGTCTTTGATGGCTTCTTGTTTCAGTACACAATAAAGATGCACGTAAAATCTATTTGTAATCTCCATGGGGAAAGGCAAATAACTCACAACTGAAGAGACAAATCGTTTTTGACCTTCATGAATCATGCAATTGGAACAAAATAATTGCCATATTTGTGCAATAATTAAGTTACGATTAAGTTAAAACCAGTGGACCAGTAACAAACAAAAGTGAATCTTGCTGTCGTGCACGTTGAGGAAGTTGGTTTGGGAGGCAACAAAAGGGCAAACGTTATAGAACGTGTTACAGATTGTTGATGCAATTAGACGCCACCATCTTTGACAATTTTCCAGAAGAAGAGCTTTACTTTTAGTGCCTCATTTTTGCATTGACTCTTGATTTTAATTAGATTTTTTTATGTGCTAGCGGGTGTGTTTGCTGTCAAAACGAGGACATGCAGAATATAATCTCACACCTACTGCTGTTATGTTATGGTGTAATTGTTCTGTTATGGTTCTGCTGGACCCCTTGTTCATGTCATGGACATTCAACATCAACATCAAAATAAAGGTTTTGGGGCTAAAACGTATGTGCAAGTGGATTTCCCAGCAAGACATGACCGCAAGCATGTCAACAGGTTAACATATTTGTATAATTTGTGTGTACCAAATGATTGGCTAAATGTTGGCAAAGATATTGGATAGTCACATCACGCTACAGATTTTTAAACAGTTATCAAAATAAAGAAATGGTGTAAGCCTACTTGAAACACAGACTTTGAAGTAGATTTAAAAATCCCCCATGGAAGAAATGTATTGTGGAATAACGCAAGGAGCACTGTTTCAAGTTTTGCCACAAGTTGTTATTTCAGTCAATGGAGGAATGCTCCATTCTATTTTAGTCAGTGGAGGAGTTCTTTAAGATCCCTTACAATGTGTACTTAAATCTCATAGAGAATTATAGAAAAATTGTGTTGTTTTTTTAAACATTTAGACATTCAACATTACTGACAGAGAAAGGTTACTTAATTTAACAAATGACACTGAACGATGTCATAATTTATTAATCAAAGGTAATCAGAAATGCAATTTTATACCGCAGAATTCCACTCCTAGCTTCAATAGCTGGTGTTGCCCTTTGGATCAAATAACTTCATGTAGCCGTTTCTTTTAACTAATCAGTAATCAGTCAATTACATTGACTGGGAAGAATTTTTGCCCACTCTTCTTTACAGTACTGTGTATACTGTGTCATGTTTATTGGCTTTCTTGCATGCATGGCCCACTTTCATGCAAGTCCTCCAGATCGTTTCAATAGGATTGAGATCTAGGCTTTGAACCAGCCATTTGATGGCACTCCATTTTGAGCAATTTCTATTGTTTAATTTGACTGGAAATCCTCAAACGGTGCTGTGGTCTTAATCACTGACTATTAGTACATCTGTTTCTTTGCGGCCAGCTTTTCTAATTCAGTTCTAATTCTGGTTACTGTATACCATCAATGCCCACGGGTCCAACATTGGACTGTGCATATTTTCATCTTTTGTTTTTACTTTTAGCCAGTTTCTCCTAATTTCTGTGAAATTCTATTTGTTATTCAGGCCCTGCTTTGTTGCAGCACCTCCCAGCGGACTCCTAGCGGAGTTTGAGATGTTTCTTCTAAAGCACATCTGATGCGGATATTCTGGTTGTTGTTATGTTGGTTGCTCAACCAGGAAGTCTAGATCGGAATCATTGTAGTTTTGGAAGAACACATTTTCTAGCCTTTTCCATCCCAATTGAGCTCACAGGCGTCCAAGCCATCACAAGAAGTCACTAGAGCATGAGTCAAAAGTAGTAATCTCCCAAACTACATTGCATCGTTGTGCACGAGTCACTCCTTGTGGTAGGCTGTCAAAATGTTATACTGTATTTCAATATTCGTACATGTCATATAATTACATTTGTTTGAATATCTACATTAAAATGTATGTGTAAAAACTCTACCTCAAACTAGGGGGCAGAGTTAGGAAACAAAATCAAACTCTAGGTAACAGCGGAGGTGCTGAAGTAGTCTTAACATTGTGAAACTTATGTATTAGACAAGTTAAGTATAATCCTTAGTGCTTGAAGCACAATATTTTCATTTACATTTGTAAAAACATGACACTTTGACTAGCTAGTTAGCTATATTCGGTAGTAGATAGAGAATCAGTAAAGTTGCTAGCTAGCCATTTACCATTAAATGGGAATCCTCACTTGCTTCTGGGGCTGTCAGTGTTAATTCAAATGTTGGAACAGCATCGGGCTTCAGCACCAGAAACTTTGCATATCCCATTCGTTTTTTTATCAGATTCTAAAAGCACTCGTCTGTATAAAAATGAGAAGATCATCGGGTCTTCCAAACAAAATGAAAACCGAGTGACTCACTAGTCAAAGGCAAAGTGCAGCTTTTTTCGTATTTACGATGTGTCCGATTGTGAAGTTCTGTCAGAAAGGAATATTTGTCAATGGACTAAAACACTTATGACATTTTGGTTTACACATGAGCTCCAGCAAATTGTACTGTTGAATGATTGCTATAGACTTTCACATGTAGATGCGGTTTTACCCTTTGCAATTCATAAAAGGCTTGCACTGTTGAAACGAAGCAACCATCAGCTCTCATTGCTCAAATTCTATAATTGACATAATCTCTGCTGCATTAATGTCAGATCAAAAAACACTGAAGGTTGACAAAAACAAACACAGTTTGTGTGTTTGGTGATGTCAGAAGCAGTAGAATGAATGATGTATGCCCACACAAAAAATAAATAAGTGTAATAATAAGGCAAGACAGCAGGATTTTAGAAAAGGTTTTCCCAAAATATCACTCCTACTTTTTCCTTTTTTGTTTGGGCAAATGTAAGCTGAACAGTGGTTGTTGGCTTGGGCAACGTATTCACCTCCAGCCCGTATTTGTTGAAGAAAATGTCTGGTTGCGAAAGCAGTACGTTAAAAAGATTTGGCTCCTGTAATGCTGTGATCTTCATCTTTCCTGCACCTGCTGAAAAGCAAAAATTAAAGTAACATATTCAGCCACTGCCTTTCAAACTTGGTTTTACAACTCTTTAAAACTCTCAGCTAGAAAAAACCCTCTTATTTAGACAGGAACCTTTTACTTTAGCCGATTTATCTCCTTTAATACCCATTTGACTTTAGCCCCTAGCCTTGAAGACTGCCCAGATTTTGACAGGAGACCTTTGTCGTCAGATGGCATTTTATGTAAATAATGTTTAGCTTTCTTATTACTAAATGCATCACTCATCATATGATCCCGCACAATACATCAATGTCATCTCACTGCCATAGTTACTTATGTATTTAAGGCTTACATTTACTAATAGTATGGATGGGCAGGGGTTGCTCTCATGCTAATCTGTCGTTATTGCTCTGTTAAAAAAAAAATGGAAACGGTATAATAAAAGAGGAACATGAAAGAAATATATTCATATCTGGAGGTGTCGGTTGCTAGAATAATGAAAGACTGTTTTTCTTGCTCCCTCCTTGCTCTCTCATATATATTATTACATATTGTTAAAATTGTTTGTACTTCTCTTGAATGCTTCTTGTAATTGTAGTTCTTGACTGACCAACAGTCAGCTAAATGAATGGAGATTACGTGGAAATCTCCATAACAGGAATCTAGCTGTAAAAGTACATGTCGGTCTGCAGTATTACAACAAAGACACAATGAACACTGTTTTCCCCCTCAGGTATCATTGCATGCATAATAGAACAGCAGAGTACGTACGGCTACGTTTATATTTACTAAAATGCTGGATGTTCTTTTGCTCCTTTTATAAACAAAAAAACTATGTAAAATGTGCCTGAGAAAACTAGTTGCACCATTTCACCATGTCAATACTAGATGTAAAAGAAGCCAGACCAACATAGCGTCTTGATAAAGAGTTGGGCCACAACAAGCAGCCAGAAGGACTTCAGTGCACCATGGCATAGAACCTACAAGTGTCTGGATTTCTGGCGGATGGCTGTAACACAATTCCTGCACATGAAAATCCATAATTTCAAGGCCCCACGAGGCTCCAGAATGGCCCATAACTTTACATGTTTACTACATAGCACAGGCTGTTATGTAGAGCCAGTCAGAGGAGAAATCAGTGTTAACTGTGTTGCTCAAGGACATAATTACACATTTTTCACCTTGCTGGTTTCAGTAATCAATATAATAGCCTTTCAGCCTAACAGTTACTTTTCAGATACACATTATGACACGTTGACTATTCAGATAGAGGGTAACAACACCTGAAATGTATCTTTGTAAATGAACCTAAACGTGCTTCAGTACTTTCTACAAAAGTACTGAAGCACTGTATTAGAATATACTTTGCTTTCCTCATCAACTTAAATCTTGTTTCTATGTTGCCTATATTCTCTGCATGAAGTTATCAACCATCCTGGATTGTTTCTTCCTTCTTGCTTCCCTGTACACGTGTCACTTTTCTTCCTGCGGGGGTGTAGGCATTTTTTCTTAATTAGGGTCTCATTCTGTTCACCTGGAATACCTGCTATCTTTTTTTCAGCTGTGACCTTTCGTGAATCAATACGCCCTGCCGGAGCAGAGTTGTAACCAGTCTACCCCGTGGTTCCTCATTGCTAGAGGAACCATGACTAATTAGTAAATCTCAACCCTCTCAAAAGTGGAAGAAATGATGTCTTGGACCAGGAAGGGTGGGGGCCGTAGGATAAATACCCACCTGCTGCAAACCGGCGGAAGCCTGCGTCAATCAGGACACCTTTAGGGTGGATTTCATATCTCAGTGAGCGCGAGCCGGCGTGCCTTTGGCTCGTTCCCTCCATTGGGTTCAATGGGAAATCTGCAAAGGAGCAATGCAGACGGCACCGTGTCCTTCCCCCGTCACACAAAAGCACGCAAAGGTCATTCCTAATGAAGTCGGAGGTGTGACCCCCTGATTTCCAGGGACTGTGTGGGAGCCCCCCGCCCTGCCTCCCCCCTGCCTCCCCCCTGCCCACAAGCCATGTGAGTTAATCCCCCTTTGATCCTAATTGATAGGCAATAACACAATCCTTATTCAGGAGTGCTGTTTTGTCTTCTGCAGCCCGACTCTCAGTATCGGTGACACAAGGTGTGAAAGCACTAAACCAAATGTGAAATTGATATTTTTCATGTTAGCGTGGTTAAACTCGGCTTGTTTTTTTATAGCGCCTTACAAAGTGCTTAGTGTTTTGTGGTGTCAACTGAGTCTCTTAGCAGGGCTTACTGCTATGACCTCTTGGGTCCCCTTATTGATCTCAATGGTAAAGTTTGTTTCTGACCTCTTCAACGCCATTTTAAGAATGGTTGTAGAGCTGTAGGCTCTGGGCCAATTAATGAAATGTAAAAATGCATTGGTTGCAGCTATCACCCTGGCTGATTGGTAAATAACTATTGTTAAATTTTTCCGACGTTTTTAGTGGCTGTTTAGGGAACTGAACCATGGAATACAATGGGCTTTCTTTTGGCTTAAGAATAATTTCACATCAAGCCATAGCATACCTAACTCTCCCTTTCAACAAAATGTTTTGAGTTGAATCACTTAAAAAGTGGGGAATTATGAATACCGTATTCGATTCACTACTATAGGGCCCTCATTTATCGAAAAACTCACATGCATATTTAAATTCTCAATATTTTTCCATTTTGTGGAAATGTTGCCACAAATTATGGGGCACACTAAAAGATGTGCCTTCATTTAAATTCAAGTTTGGGGAACGTATGTTTATTCAACCAGGAATATTTCACCAGTAGATTATGTGAATTTGATACGAGAAATGTGGTTTATTTTCATAAACAATCTCATTTGGATTCTCTGATTTGCCGTCAAGTAGCTCTAATCTTGCCCCTTGACAGCATTTGTCCTCTTCTCTTTTCATGTGTATTCATTGTTAAAGACTCGGGGCACTTTCATTAACTTCAGGACCGTGGGCAAACAGTGGTGCCAAGGAAACCGTGGGCTGTGTCTACGGAGAGTCGTTATGCATGGGCAGCTCTTATTACACCCCGCTGATATGACGTTTAGCATCATTTTGGCTGGGAAGATTTTCTTAATTGTTTTTGTTAGTTTTATAAGAACCTGCGCGTCACGTGAAAGGCTGTTTTTCCGATGGGTTTCACCAATAAAGCCAAGGATGTTTTGGAATGTTGTGGAAATGAGAACAGTAGTCTAGCCCGCCATTTTCATCAGTTTCCTCCAATGTTAAGCGTGCGGTTCCGGCAGTGGGCTCTGCTGTGCACAATAGCACACTTTGGCTAGGAAATGGCAGGTGTCGTGTCCATTCTTGTCCGTTTCACACGGTGACTTGGGTTCCTTGTTGGAAAACCATTGGCAGGCTTTCGTAGCATTGGAAGCTGTTAACTTGTTTGTTACCAGACGTAATGGGGAACTGCAAGACCTGAGAACATAATAGGAACCAACTCTAATTACCAAAGTATTGTGTAGGGGGACTGTGCTCATGTACTCCACTGGCCTGCAGACACCTGCCGTATACATGCCATGTTTCCCACGCTGTCCCAGAACAGTTGATCACAAGCCCACCTTTACCCACACACTCACACGCATACAGGTGGACACACACACACATAGACACACAGCGCAACAGCGCAATGCCGTGTTTGGTCTTGAAGTATAATTAGCCCGTAAAGAAGTCATTAAAGTGATTACAATCCAGGATAGAGTGATTCTCATGGATTCAGAGTCAAATCTTAAGCATGTTCCACTTGTTTCTGGAGAATGTTTTAAACATGAGAAGTGTTACAGTATAATCCTATAATGCCAGGTGATAGTTATGTATTTGTTTTCTGCAATGTTTCTAAATGGCCTTAACAGAATGGCTGTCTGCCTGAGGATTCGGCTCCCAGAACGTTGCATAGGTAATGAGGAGGCCAGCCCATCGGATCCACTTGTTTTTGCATTTTACCTGGTCCGGATGTTCGAAAAGATGACTGGGTTTGGTTAAAGTGGATCTCACCTTCATATTGCCAAGAGATCACTTTGGTCAGATCATTCAACTTTGTTTCACACTACAACAGTGTACTTGTCAACTCAAAGACAGCATTAAATATTTTATTAATCATTTGTTTTGATGTGTAGTTACAAATCAGTGCTTGGGGTGGTGACTCAGAAAACCAAAACCTATTTTTTTTATTCTCAGTTATGCAGCATATTTGCATGAATCCCCCAACATTGTTAGAGGCATCTGACAGAGCTGTACACCCTGGCTTTATTTACCCATGCAGATTTGTTCCCAGTCCCTGCTCAGTATGTGTGAGGCTTTACTGTATGTTTGCTTATCTGTCCTGCCGTACCATCTATTCAAATAGCATCCCTTTAATTAAAGGAAGGCGTGGCACTCCAGGCCTACTCTCCTCCTAGGACCTTTTCTCTTATTTTTAGGGACCAGATGGCGGAGGGACACAGGAACTCCCCCTTTTGTGTGATCGACCCCTTGTGAAAATAGCCCTCTCCTCCCTAATGTAATCAGCCGGCACCGGAAGGGTCCATTCTGGGCTGTGAAAGGAGACAATCGGGTCTGGACACGTCCCGATTACAGAAACGCAGTTCATCTCTCGGAACCCTCCCCCACCCTTTGACCAGGGTCCTGGCATGAAGACGGACCAGCTTTGATCAGCGGAGGGTGGAAAGCACTGAGCCAACCCTGTGGGGCCAAAGGCCGACCCCCCCCCCCCCCCCCCCC
>JACXGK010004674.1:0-30371 GCA_016801125.1 Novumbra hubbsi
GTTACAGTACGTATATATATATATATACATAGGTCTCCACCTATACCCTGGACTTAAATAAATCCGGCTCATCGATAGGAGAACACTGCCTACCACCTCGTTACCAGCAGGAACAGACAGTGGAATCCTCTCGGGAGTTGTTCACACAAGTCGCGCAATTGGATCTACCTTACGCTCTGTTCACAACACTACCCTTACATTGGGAGTCGATCTGAAACGAGACCTGCATCAATCATTTTGTTAACCTCTGTGACTCTTACCACACTTTCTTTGTGATTGAAGGGAACACTGCTTTGGTCATTTCTCTCATTTCTTTTGTAAGAAAGGCATTTCATTTAGGTTTATTGTCTTTGGCATAAACTCAGCCAAGTGTCAAATTATATATTTTCGTAAAAAATGAAGACACTTCAGTATTAAGTGAGAAGTAAGTCTAAATTCATTGTCCCCTTAGTGACATTAACGTTTATTATATTCTAATATATTTTTAATGCCTACACAAATTAGACAGAAAAGCAGCTGACATTGAAGAGGAGTTGACAGACCCATATGTATTTGATTCAAGGCAAATTGTTTGACCTAAACCAAGCATAGATAACTATATTCATTAAACCTAGCCCCAATACTTTTGAGTATTTGTCAATAGATGGGCTGTTAGAGAGCTGAATAATCCAACAAGTTAAATGCCTTAACTCTCTTACTTAGTTTACATGGTAATGCAACCTTTGCTTGTCTTTTAACACTTTACGAGGAAGAAGACTTTCAGTGGCTTCATCTCAATGATCATACTGCAAGCACCTCTCGTGAAAACCTCTCATGACGTTAGATTGAAATAATGACTATTACATTTTCAAAGTCGAACAGAGCAAATTGTTTGTCATAGCTTCTTCTCAGTGGGGGGGGGGGGACATTGCAAACTTGCCGAAGATGCGAAGGCCGTCTTGCAACAGCAGGAAATGCCTCGTAGGAAAGCCATGGCTGGGTGACCTGTGGACCTGAGGAGGATTTAAATTAGAGGTTGGGGCACCTGCCCCAATTAGTCATGTGTTTGGATTTTTCTCGGCATGGCTTCTGGTTCAAAACAATATATTTTTGGGTGCTACAGAGGACGACACCAAACGCACGGTTTTGATATCTGACAAGTCGTGACAGTGGTCAACACTTGAATTTCAGTTTCAACTTTGTTTTGGTGAGAATATTTTGCCAACATAAAACCAGACTGGATGTGACAATTTCACTCTCTTTTTGTTCACATGAAAATGCTGACGGGCATGTCATTTAATTTTCGTTTCAGAATGATCCAAACTTCCTTCAGGTATCCTTTATAATAAATACTTCCATAGTAAAAAAATTACTAAGGACATTACCAGAAACCTCAAAGTTTAACTCAGATTTCTGAATGTCCTTACGAATTTGACAATATGTATGAATTTCTGAGGCAAATCAGTTGCAGATGACGAAAGCCTATGCTTCCTAACTGGTCAGATATATACCCCTGATGTAATTTTTCTTTTTAAGCAGTGTATTTAGTTTGCTTACCAATATAATTGCCTGTGCTGTTGTCCTGCCTAAAATAACGAATTGTGTCATGTAAGAATGTCTATTTTCGATAGATAATCACTATTCCTGTAACTTTAGTTACAACAAAAACATGTTTAGCACTCTCTTAGTAACAATATGTCCAACGGTGGACAGGTGACGTGCAAAAAAAAGAAGTGTAATGGAAATAAGAGAACATTGTTTGGCACCAGCAACATAACGAGGACTGGCACGATCTTCTGAACCTCTCGCCAACATTGGGTTGGGATTCAAGGAGAGTGACTTTCTTACACCTGTTGCCCTCAGATTGATATAAGTATAACAGGACACATTGGGGAATGCCGACTGATTAGACTGTTATGCACATCCTGTCAAGATTCTTCCTGAAATTACACTACTTCACCATGGCAATGGAAAGTCCTTGGCACCTGGCTGTGCCAATCTCTTTCAGTGTGTGTGTGTGTGTGTGTGTGTAAGAGGGGGACAAACAAGATATTTTGCATTCAAACAATATCAATCCAACTTGGCTTCTATTAGCACATCCCATGAGACATCCCGATGCCCAGTCTGAGGTGTTATAGTGTGTAGTATGTCCAGACATGATGCCCGGCCAGTTCTATTCACAATGACTCCCAGCAGTTACATGTTTCATAGTTCAATACAATTTCCTTTTTTATGTTACGTGTATTTCCTCTCCCATAGGGAAGGAAGGGGAACAAAAAACAATGGCCTGTAGCCACATTAAAACCTGATTTCAAAAGATCTTCCACACAGGATGACTGTAAATCGGATAAGGATCTGAGTTTTGACGGAAAGAAAGGTAATAGACGAGGAATGATAATTCACTATTCTGTTTTGTGTGGAAGCCGCTAATTACGACTAATCAAGGCTGGCACATTGTAAAAGGCTGTTGATGGAAATAAATCTCTCCTAAGTAGCTGCAGTTTTACCATTGTCCACTTTTTTTTTAAATGAACGGTGATACCCCATCATCTCGCTCTTCCCCCGCATTCTTTTGTCATGCGACACAGATCTACTTGAAAACGGAGCAGGCTTATTACAACCACCCTCTGGTGTTTCTTGCCAGAAAGCTTTATTTTTTTTATGTTAACCTGGTTCCAATCAAAGTTCCAATGACGTTTAGCGAACTCCAGGCACCGATGTTTATGTCTTGATGAGAATAAAGGCTTTCTTCTGGCAAGACTTCCAACTAGCTTGCTGACATTAGGGTGGGATGTAATTGTCGTTGTAGAGTCGTGGTGACCCCAAGATTCAACCGACTTGTTTTTCATAGCCTTTTTTGCTCACTGTTACCCAAGGAGGTCTAATGATTATGCAATGCATATAATATTTCGTACATGATTTTTGCCCGCAGGGAAATCCACAGGTATTAAGACGGGGAGATGAAGCATGGAGTTGTCATACACAAAGATTGGGTCCAGACTTCCACAAGGTTAAAAGGGTAATGCATTCAGATCCAGGGGGCTTAAACAATATAACCCAGCAGTGTGTTTGCACCAGGAAATGGCATACTCTGGTCCAGCCATAGAACATCCTTTGCAGTGGGAAACTAATCTTAGTCTTTCCCTGGCTCACTCCTGAGTGGCACTGCACTTAATAACCTAGACTGTGATGGTATCTGGAGAGGTTCCCATTTTCTACCTCTAATATGAAAATGGTCCGCAATACTTCACTGGCTCTCTGGTTGGATACTCCTCCACTCGAGCAGGGGAGGGGACCCTCGACTGAAGCTCTGAAAGATGGAATGATGACAATGAGAAAAAAGTGAAGGGTTTCTGCTGAAAATCGCGCTCTGATCAGGTGAAAGGGTCAGTGACCGTGATGGGGGACCGGAAATAATTAACAGGGATTCGCCAAGCAGGTCAGAACCAATTGTCTTCGTCACATGCTTGGTGAACAAGTTGGGCAAAAAAGCCACGGGCCACATTCCAACAATGCAGAGATAAAAACACGATAGAGTAGGAAAGGGGCGGGGGGGTAAACAAGGCGCGGACAAAGTAAAACAAGACTAATTACATGACACCAACATGTGTTGGCTGCAATCAAGCAGTACAAGTACACAGGGAAATGTGCAAGGGTACAAGGTCCATGTTAAAAGAAGTTAGACTAAGGTGAACTGGCAACACCATAGATCGTAAACTGTGTGTGTGGTGGGTTGTGTGGTTAGAGTCTAGTGTGTGTGTGTGTGTGCATAAGTTGGTAAATGTGCTTTGACAAAGGGCTACCCTGACTCTTTATTAATCATGTATTCTGTTTGTCAAATCTCAGCCGCTGGCGAGGCCTCAGAGGGCCAATATAGCCTCTGGGCTGCTTTGGCATTTTAAATAAAGATCAAGAAGCCGAACGAAAATAGAGCAAATCGTTGAATGCAGAAAAAAACAACATTGTGATAAGTTAACTTCGACTTGCTTTCTTGAATCAGACGGTGTTTGGATTAGTAAATGTTGCATAACTTTGATTCACCATACATTCATACTGCTCAAATGTTTGCAAGAAAACCCTACAAAAGGAATTGGTTTTGAAGATGGTGGTCACAGACAATCGCTCTCTCCTTATCCTTCCTGACTGATTCTTCTCTAGTTTTGCTAGTGTCCCTGTCACTACTGGTAGCTTGAGGCGGTACCTGCAGCCCATTCAGGTTGCACAGGCAGTCCAGCTCCAACAGGATGGCACATCCATATGTTTGTTTTATAATATTTTTGTTTTTTTATTGTTGCCTATAAAACATTAAATACAGCGCAACTACATTCTGTCTGATCGCATATATACCGTCCGTGGTCTTCAAACAAAACCATGTGACGTTTATTTCGTCACTATTTGAGTGACTGTTTTGGCGAATGTTTCTTCGTATCGACGCAACCATGCTTTCTTCTAACGTGGTTCCTGCTAACGA
Source organism: Novumbra hubbsi (assembly GCA_016801125.1). Taxonomy (NCBI): domain Eukaryota; kingdom Metazoa; phylum Chordata; class Actinopteri; order Esociformes; family Umbridae; genus Novumbra; species Novumbra hubbsi. The sequence goes on from JACXGK010004674.1 coordinate 4,451, forward strand.
CAGTTGTGACGGTTGCATATGTGTGCTGCTTATGTGAGCCACAGCCCAGGCGTGGCTTAGGACCATTTCACACTGTCTTCAAAGGTGCACTTCACCTGCATGGGTCTGCAAGAGAAAGGCCACAATTCATACTCTTTATACGCAACACAGGCACCTGAGCCTGTGTCTCTACATGTATGACGTCAGACTGATTTGTCCTCAACTGAGGGCCTGGCTTCAATAGTCACAGTAATGCTAATCTCAAAAAGGATTATCAAGATAGCAGTAAATATTTTGTCCAGGCATGTTAATGGTCATCTGGTTTTGACCAGTCACATCTCCCTTATGCATCCGGAATCATCCGGTCAATCGGGCTATATAATGGGTGGATAATGCCTGTAAAACGAACCGTCTGTCTCACCACTGTGTAATCTTCACATAAATGCCAGATCAGCACCTTCGGATTGACTTTGTGCTCCTATATTGACTTCTAGGTACATCCCCTGCAGGACCGCCATTTACAGACTGACTTTGAAGTCCATTCGGCCCTCCGTTTAAAGATAAACACAGAAGACAAATGAATTCACTTGATTTGTAAGAATAACATGGGAGAAGAGGCAAGTCTGAAGCAATTCACATTTGCGTCAGGCTTGGAGAAAAGCAAACACATCTTAGGGGGTCTGGTAAACTGGTGCTCGGACTAGCGCCCCGCCCCCCCCCCCATACATACAGCACGGCTCCGTTGAGCACTTTGTGTTCTCCTCGGAAAACTCATGACTTCGGGGAGCTTCTTATGTTGTGTGCAACTATAATTAATCACGGCAAAGCGCTGAGACACTGCAGCGTTCGGGCAGGCAGGCTGGCCCTGTTCGCCCCCCCCAGGCAAAAAGAACTCTCTGATAAACACCCGACTAAATCATTTGGCAGTCCTCCCTCGAACACGCCACTCCGCTGCACCACCGCGCTCAGGAAAACGAGTCCCCCTCTACCCAGCTTCGCGTGGCTCAGTCTCTGCGCTTTTGCCGGAGACGGGTGACACGTCGTTCAATTCGGATATGCCCCAGCGCCCACGCGCGATATCCATCGACGTATGAATAAACACACGTCGCTGTTTGACCCAAGCATTTAATTGTGTGTTGGGTGTGCGTACGTGTGCGTGCGTGGCGGCAGAAAGGTGTGTGTTTGCGCTCTTTTCCGGAAGCACCCGTCTGTTTGTGGGTAGCATGGCTATCTGCGGAACGGATGTCGTTCTCCCCAAGGCCAAAGAAAAAGCCATAAATCCTGTGGCAGGTCGTGTGTAGAGACGGGCTGGGTGGGGGGGGGGGGGGGGGGGGGGGGGGGGGGGGGGGGGGGGGGGGGGGGGGGGGGGGTTGTTTTCTATTATATTTTCATAGACGATCTGGCTGTGCTACTGCCTTTCATTAGAGTGTTTCCCCGCTGGACATTGGCTGGCTGCAGCCTTTTGCCACTGTGACCAGCTGAAGATGGGTTGGTAGAGCAGACAACAGGATTGTGTTCATTGAGCACCAAAGTAAGGTGCATTTTATACCAAACTCAAGCGTTTTCAAAGTTTTTTTTTATATTTTGCGCTATTACAGTGTTCAATATAGCATGTCTGAAGTTGAAGGGGGGGTTTGCTGGACACCCATGAATGCTTTACATGAAACGCTTACATTTAAGGAATCTCCACTGAACTTGCTTTCAGTTCAAGGCTTCCATTTAGGTCTGGGAAAATGACCTTAACGGTTGCACAATTCAGATAATGTAAACATTTCAACATAGTGAACAAAGCTTATAGGGTGAACTGTTTTGGATTGTGCAAAGTCGATAATTTTCAGATATGCAGTTAATTTCATAACCATATGCGTATTATATGGGACTATCCAAATAAACTATGTTACTGTCTTATTATTAGACCTACATTTAAAAGCAAAAACTTCAAGAACACACGAGTACTAATCTAATTCTACAAATATAAAAATTATCATTCAACAATTTTTTATAAATTGGCCATTCTGCATTTCTGTCTTTCTAAAAATATTTGGAATGGGTTTGTTTCCTTGTGAGCACCACGTTGAGAGTTGGCTACGTGGTCCCCTGCTCAAGTTTAATAGCACCAACCACTCTGTTTGACAGAGCAAACTCATGTTCTACATCAGGGACAACAATGAACCAATGGGTCCGCAGGGCAGGACTGTAAGGGACACAAACGACGTAGCCGGTAAGGGTGCCCCTGAAGTTTGTCATTTCAGAGTTCTCCGTGGTTCCCAGTTCTTAGGTCAATCAAATGTTTTGCTAGCCAGTATGCACAGCTTGTTTGGCAAATACAATTCAAGAAATAGATGGCACCCCCTCTGATGAATTATTAGCTTGATGAGGAATCGCGATCAAGAGCAGGCTAATGTCAGCAATCATTGTTGTCCATCTGTCTTATTACCCAACGTACGTGCACAATTCGATTCATTCAAAACCCAGCAAAAGCATGGTTTGGAGGCGTCAGGGCGCGTATTGCTATAGAGTAATTTGTCCTATTAGTGATGCGACCTCTCCCTTTAATGGGCGTGCATTTGTTCCTCATGCAAGGGTGATGACTATTTGAAACGGTGTCCCTGGTGCATGAATCTCATTCGCCGCTATGCAGTCGGGTGAAATGGGAGATAGGGAGAAAGGGGAACGAATGGGTAGGGAGCGGAATGCACAGCAACCTCGTGTCGGGGAGCCCTTTAAATCATTAGCAGATTAGATGAAACCACCAGTGGTGGGATGGAGAGAGGCCGGTGACAAAGTGGTGGCCTCGCTGACGTGTCTCAGTCCCGGGAGGTATTAACGACGGATCCTGGGGAATACTTGCGCGCCGTAAAAGTGTTTATTAGGGAGTGTAGGCAGGTTGAGGTCAGGATTGCGGGTAGGTAAATAAAGCGCGGGAGCGCGTTGTGTCACTACACAAAGATTTCCATTCGTCAAAAAGGCAGAGCCACTGCAAATTTCCACTTCGGGAAATATAATCAGGAAGATTTCCGAAACCCTGACAGAAGACTGTTTTGTCATTATGGTAATGGAGCCACAAGTCGCCGTGGCGGCTAAATTGCGTCTGTAAGAAAATAGGAGAACGATAAAAGAGCATGAAGGTGGACCAGAAAGAGAGCCGAGGAAAGGGAAAGATATCTGCGCTGTCATTATGTACATGCTCCACGCTAATACCTGTATTCATGACGCGGAGATGCCCGAAAAGCCACTTGTCACACAAAACGAAATGCTGAAATGTAAAGAGTGATGTTGAGTGATGTGGTGAAATGGCTTACAAAATGAACTCCTGCTCACTTGAGCTTTGCTGTTCTGGGTCCCATCCATTCACATTATTTGCGGTCTGGTGGAAGCACCTTTGCACAGCTCAATGTTCCCATGAAGTGAAAGCACTCAAAGGGCTATAATGCAATGTGAGAGCCTGTGCAACATACAAAGGCAGTGCCATTTTTCAAAAATGCCTAAATGACAAGCCTGATCAAGGGCTTCCAAACAGGCTCCTTTCGGTCCAGGTGTCAGTGTTAGTTTGTTGATTTAGTAGAAGAGCAATTAGATGTTTCTCAGAACACAAATAATGTCGAGCTGGGGACATCTTTGCCGCCACTGTGTGTGAGTAAATTAACCCGAGAGTGACCTTAAACCTGTCAGCCAGCACGTGAGGTCCGGAACGGGGCATTTTCACGCACGTGCCGACATTTACGTTAATTTACGAACACATTTGTGCACACACTGTACTCTCGAAATCAGACACGTTTGGATATTGAAAAGCATTTCTCTTCTCGACGGAATGCGGACGAGCGGCACTCGACCAATCGCAGCGCATCGTAGAGTGCGTTTTGTGGCACATTTGATTGGAGGCTGAAGGATTTACACACTTCCCACCCCCCCCCCCCCATTTAAGAAAGGACTTGGGTTTCTCACCTGGAATTCTTCAGGCAGCTGGTGTCTGAGAAACCCCCCCCTGCTCAGATCAGGAAATGCCTGCCCACACAGAGTCTGGGCATTGACACTGAGGACGTCTGTGGTAATATTCCCTGTCCGGTACAACCAGTTCATCACACAGTCTCTTAGACCTTGGCGCCGTGCCCGTTTGCCAACAAGGGACCGATTTAACATGGTGACTGCCATGAGGACCGCTGATGCTGTCAACTATGTATTGTCAGACAGGGGATGGAGGAGCTTATTTGGATCACTGGTGTTATAACCCTGACATCCCTCTTTCGACGGGTGTCACAATCCCACTGGAGACGGATGCCAAAGGCAGAGCAGCATAGTGTCAAAAGACTAAGTAGCAAGTGTTTTGATATGAATTCCTTTTTTATTAAAAGCCTTAGAAGGTCAAATTTGTTCAAATCCCCGGTGCTTCGGATATGCCATTTCTGACAAAATGCCTCAATTTATCCGTGGTGACATAAGGTGTTCCAGCTTCAGAATCCTACTCTTGGGGACTTCCGCTGCCCCTCGCGGAACGTTACGATCGTCATGAGATGTCTTGGGCTGTCAATCAGACGGATGGCTGATCATCAGCCGTAGAAATAAAGAATTATGAGCGTCAAAAAGCCGATCCAGAACCGGGCCTCTGCACTCGGGCTATACATTATCCTCATAAATCCTGTCTACTCGGGCCATACATTATCCTTATAACTCCTGTCCATTTGGGGCAATAGGCCCATTGTCAAACCTCATCCACCTAATGACTGAAAACTGATAGGTTGGCTTAAAATGTCACCCGAGATGTAAAACACAAATAGATTCAATTAATCATCTGAATTGCCATTAAAGAAAAGGGGGAACGATGACCGTATCGGGTCTTGTCAGGAATAACGTGTTAATGAAGAGTAATCAGTCATTGAATCGTTTGGAATTGAACCCGGGTGATGTGTGATGGGCTGTACTGTTCGCTGGTGATAGTGTTCGTGAGACTTAAGCTTTGAAACATTTTGCAATTACATGGCATCACCTGGGTTATTTCGCATGTTTTTAGATAAGATATTTACCAAAGTAGTCAACCACAGGCATTTCGCCCACATCCATGACTTTCTTAGAATGTGTCAACTCTACAGCTGTGGCCAAAAGTTTTGAGAATTACAGAAATACGTTGCATATCAACACAGAACTACTTGCAGTCTGCTAGAATCTAAAAAACAACACATGACTTCTATAATTCAATTCTATCAACATTTTACAAACATCAAAGATTACATATTTCGGATTAAAAAAAAGCAACAACAGCTTTATTTCTAGGTCAAATTTTCTAGTTAAATGAATCTTTCGTGCGTGTCTTTTAAATGTTTTGTCCTTAAATCGTATTTGATTCTGCCTGGTAACAAGCTTAGACCCGCAACGCACAGGCGGATGTTCGAGGGTGGACAGTCCACTCAGAGCGTTTCCCTGTGGAATTTTGTTTATCCACCGTGCACAACACTTGAAATTGGGGATGGCATCATTTTAAACCGAGTGGAAACCACAGTGTCATTTGGCAGAGCACATTGATGCAGCGCCATAAGAGATATGAAAAGGGGAATCCACTCTGTTACATTGGGACGTCAGTCGTAAGCCAACTGACCCGGAACAACCTTCACTGGGGCAGTCAAGCTGCATTAAATGTGTCTAATAGATTCTGCCATTCCATATAGGACGTCAATTTATACAGCGCCTTTCATATTTATACGTGCCTGTCCCGATGGGCTGTGGCCTTGCGGTGAGAAATATCTGTGCTCATGTATAAACAAAGCCACATGTTCGAAGACACTCAAACTGGGTTTCTCAGACAAAAGAAGGGCAACTAATAAGTGGCCCTGGATTTGATGCCTTACTGAGTTACTAGCAATGTTTATGCATAACAACGAAGCATCATATAGGATGATATGGCTAACATGGCTTTGGATGGGGGTCGTTCTTTTTTGTTGTTACGTTTTGCCCTCATCTGAGTACCATTTTGCAAATCATCCCGTTTTAGTTTCTTGTTGTGTCTCAAAACGTACTCCTGCATTACTTCTTAGAAATAATGGCTTTGGTGAAATGTGGTACTTTCAAAAAAGGAACATTGTTAGCCTGTAGATTAGATTTGTGCCCATGTGAGATTGAACCCTTGTTTTACTAATCACTATGGCCCAGATTAAATGACTGAGCGGCTAGAGTAGGTACAGTCGTGTTGAGCTGGTTATTAAAAAGACCCTCCAGAATTATAAGTACCCTTTGTGAATTTGAGCAAAAAAAAGGCCACAACACGTGATTGTTGTCTACCTATTCATAATATAACAGACGGTTAAACTTTATTCAGTGTACATTTTTATATATAATAACTCTCAAAAACACATCTTATTTGGTGTTTTGTACACCATTCCTCCTGCTCAGATGTCAGCAGGGATTCTTCGGTAATGTTCGATGAGCTGGGAGAAGAAATGACAAGATTGACAGAATTCATCCATACAGGATCTCCCCGGATCCTTCAAGTTATTGTTCCTCAATGACAGTTTCTACTCTTCAGCTTACCCCACGTGTTTTCAATGTGATTTAGTTCAGGGGACTAGGGTTGCATTGCCTGCACTACACCTTTGGCAATCATATTACTTTCTGTAAGGTATTCTATTATTGCATGGCAGAACCATCAAACTTCAATTCTTGTTGCATGGCCAAGTGACAAAATGTGAGCTTCCAGCCATACAGTATACATATTATTTTTGGCTAACTGATTCTGGTTTTAGTTTGATGGCCACAGCAGGAATCTTGTGTTTATGTCCCCTGATTATCTCACTGTTTCCCTGGTTGGCAGAGATACTGATTCTGTACAATTTGGAGGTTATATAGTGAAGTATGTTGGCCTTCTTTATGAATGTGTCCGGCTCCAGTATGGGCGACGTGAAGGCCTAGCACATGTGCATGCACAGTCCTTTTTCACCAGAGTAGATACAGAAGATCAAGGGGCAAAATCCTCACTCTTGCGTTTGACAGGGAGCAGATTGTTTTTCTTCAAATATTTGAATATGTGGTTGCTTAATGTACAAATATTGGATGATTCTGTGGGGTAAAACAAAATAACAGCCCTAACCCCATCTCTGGGGAATAATACTATTGTCTACTTATGCTGGCGATCATTGCCCTTGATGGAACAGTGCCTAATCTAACATAATCAAAGGTTTTAAAACACAATCTACTATTGTGGGTGTTATGTGAGACGTTCTTTGAATAAGTAAAGTTTTAGATGTTTACAGAAGACGGCCAATGACTTTGCCTTCTTGATGTAAGGGAGAAGTATATTTCTCGGTCAGGGTGCAGGAAACGAAAACAGCTTTGACTTGGAACATTTACATTATCCCATTCTCAAAATACGCCAAATATTTACAATGTAAGAATTAGTATTCACAGACAGCCAACGACTCTCTCTTTTTAAGCTTTTCTATTTTCTTTTATAGAATAATAGTTTTGCCTGCAATATTTAGATTTCCAAGTTTTAAATCTCCGAGGTGCTATGCCAAGTATTTTAGAACGGATGTTGCCTCTTTTTTTTCTCCAAAAGTCAGTTGTGCACTATCTCACCCATTCTTCACCTCCTTTATTTTCCTCAACTTTAGCCTTCTATTCTTTATCTTCCTCAATTAGTTCTAATTGTGTTTTCTCCCCCTTTGCCTTCTCTGTACCATCTCCCGCCACCCTCCTCCTCGCTGGCGATGCACTCCCTCTCCCACTATCTCTCCTCCACAGAGGGGACATTAGCAGAATGTTCCGGGCTCTTGCAAAGCGCTTGCATCTGAAGACCAGCATCCAGTGTGTTCTGCCCCCACAATGTTCCCTAGCTGTACACAAAGTACTCTTGTGACTGCTTGCTTCAGTTGTCAAATACAAATTAGTGGCCAGCGGGGGGGCTTTGAGCTTCAGTGCTTCAGTGCTGAAACCTCATTTCCAGGGCTTCATTTTCCTTGTGTGTGTGAAAGGGAAAGTGAAAAGAAAGAAAACCTTTAGGAATTTCGAGCTGACAACACAGACAAATCTGGACATTTCTTAAGCAAGATCTATGTGACAAAAGAAGAGGAAATGGTGCCTTAAATTGCTATCTTTCCACACTGTGACTTCAGAGAAGAGTGCAAGCTGTTGTTTTGGGAAGATGGTGAATGATTTTGTTTTTGGTACTTCCATTTGCGAATGGATCATTATTCTATCCTGTCCTTCCCTGAGTAATGGCACAAACTAAAACTTATTAACCTCCTTGAGATTAAACTGAGATTAATCTTTGAAATGACACTTGACAGTGCAGATCAGCACACATGAGATTCAGTCCATCTCTGTTAATGAATCCCAGTTGATGGGTTGGTGCATCCATAGATATCAACTATTAGCCTGTGTGATTTCACTTTATGTGGGGTGTGTGGGGGGACAAGTGCAGTTCCCTTAAGATCCTCACAAAAACCTTTGAGCAATAAACTAAAATAGTCTCTCTTAGACTCTCGCAAACATAAATGTTTCATAGTTTTTCACAAAAGAATCTTTTAAAGGTCAGAATTTTGTCTACCTGGAGGAGGCAGTCATTGAACATACGACATGGATTTCAAAATGTGCACTTGCATTCATTTTCTATCGACAGTTAATTTCAATGAGCAGCTGAGAGAGGTTTCCGTAAAATATGATAAAACACTGCTCGTAAAATCGGTTCTAAAAAAATTTACAATTGAGGAGGCCAATTGCTGTAGTTTTAAAATGTTAAATGTATTCCCATTCTTACTTGATATAGGACGCTTAGTTCCAACCCTTTTTGGAACGTGTTAGTAGCAAAACATTCTAAGTATATATTTTTCAAGAAACAATAAAATATGAATATGTCCCAACTGTTTTGGAAACAGGGTTGTGTTTTACACAGACAACTCTATTTGCGCTGGCATGAGGAATAACAAATGACCAACCCGCAAAAACTTTACTTTTATTTTATTTTGTGTAAATGGCCTTATCCCGTAATAACACTGTGCGCTCGCACGTTTTTGTGCCAGCGAGGTCTGAATCATAATGTAATAATTGTGCTTTTCCCACGAGGAGTCACTAAAGCGCAATGATGCTAGGCAACCAGATTTTATTACAATGCCCCCACCCCGAAGCAATGGACCATTTCCCCGCACTTGAACATACCCAGTCACCCACATCGTGCCCTGGGGAGCTGCCCCCACCTGCAACCTCCGTCACTTGGTGGATTGTTATCATACCAGACCCTCTGGGGGGAGGGATTATGGTCCGTGGTGAGGAGTGGCCAACACAATCCGGTTGCGTGGGGTGGCATGTGTGCGAGGTGGGACAACACGGGACAACAGGTCCCCGGGGGGGACCACGGGGCTCGGGTGACGGCCGCAAGCAGCCGCTCATGTTGCTTACGCCTAGGGCCGGCCCTGGATCTGACCGTCTACTGGCATGTTTAAGAGGTTTTATTGCCCTGCTGTTATGGCTCCCTCATCACCCCCCATAGAGTGCTGTTGGCTGAGATAGGAGATGGTTAGTAGGTAGCTTGCGTTCTCTGTCCCTTTATTTGGCATCCTGCCATATTAGAGAATCGACTGAGCCATGTATTTCACCTAGAATGCTGCTGCCGGGCTTGGGCCGTCTTTGGCCTTAAAGGCATTACAGTAGGGTAAGCAGGAGTGGAGTAAATGCTGAGATCTCCTCAAAGAAAGAATATTTGGAGCATCTGGTTACTTTGGGGAAAACCAGCAGGCATGTTTTCATTTGCAAGTTTATTTTGCAGATTTTAAACTAAAATATTTGAAAAAAGAACTAATGTTTTACTCAATAGTGGACATTATGTCAAAAGACAAAAAATTAACTAATTGGAAGCAGTGCTAGGCCCCGAAGCTGTGTAGAACATCTGCAGAATACAGGTGTACAGTTAATATATTTGTATAGTTTTCATGATTTGCTCAATAATAAACAGCCCACGTGTGAGTTATTAGCAGAATCACTGTTCATGCGAAAAACTGAGGTACAACGCAAAAATACAACGTGAAATAACACAGCCACTTTAATGGAGGGCAACTTTAAACCCGGCGCGGTGCTGTGTGGGAACTGTGCCCTTGAGGAAAAACTGCAGCATTACGAGATGAGCACTGATGGTCAACTGCCCTTCACTGAGCTGGACTTTTAATTAGACTGCCGAGTCATTTGCAGTTATTTAGATTAAGTACAGCAGCAAGGCGCCTGTCTCTGTAAAGAAAAGGTTTTGCCTAACACAATAGCAGCAGTGATAACAGTCATTTGACAAAGAAAATGTCCCCTGACACATCTGTCTTAGAAGGCAAAATACTTTGTGAGGCACCTTCAGTATATTTTCATTCTCATCCAATGCACTCGTCTTGTTCCTACGGCAATAGATGCTATCGCTGAAGGAACTGTTACAAAAAAAGCATAATCTAACACTTGATTCCAAACCGTCCAAATCTTACTGAAACGGTATTCCGTTACCGTTTTGTGTTGTATTAGTCGTTGTGGTTTGAATCTCCAAGGCTGAGCCAGGCCACTGTTTTGCAAGGCCCAAGGCTCCACTCTCCTCGCGGTACCGTTTGCCACCTTTGTTGTGGATAATGACGGGCCTTGACTCCTGTATGCGCAGAACCGCGTGCTCATCATCTAAATCGGTCATGGAGCAGACAGACGTGTGAAAGGCGCCTTGATTATAGAGCTTTCTCTCGCTCGTTCATTTCACAGGTCGTTAATTATTATTGTGATTATTTAATTAAATAGGTTGGGTTTTTATTTTTTTATTTTTTGGGGGGGGGCCAGGGGCGGGGCCACCCACAGTTGTCACCGTCACCCGGCGGCGATGACAGGCAGGGTCGGCAAGGCGACGGATGCCAGGGGAACATCTGTAACGCGCGGAGGGGGGGCGGGGAGTGGGGAGCGAGTGTCCGTTCAGCTAGCCCCGCCTGGGTGCGGCTGACGTCGCGAGGAGGCGTTCTGCTGAAGCCCACAAAGGTTTCGCTCGGTTTCCTTGAGAATCTCACCTCGGGGACACCGGGACGCTTCTACGCACGTTGCGGGAGTCCATCTGCAGGGTGATTAGAGGGATTATTGATGTATATCGCCGCTATAACGCTTAACGCAGGTTCGGGGCCCACCGCCAGGGATTGTCGAACAGCAGAGGAGCCGGTTAATGTCGGTGTGCGGAACGGCGATTGTAAAGTTTAACGGCCATGCTATGCCATCACACGAATGCCCTTGTCGTGTTTTGGCCCCGTGCACAAGGAGGACGAGGTGTGAGCGAGCGCGTTTCTTCGAACACCGGTACCAAATAAGGCTGGGGCTGCATCCTGACCTCCAACAAACGTCTCCAAAAGTACTTTTGACTATGGCCCATTGTGTTGAATTACATTTCGACACTATACAAACACATAAAACAAGGTTATAGTTTGTGTCCTGATGAGGTTGTCATAATGTACCAACCACACCACCTGGTGGAGGTTTGGGGCCCAGGAAAGGTTAACACTTTGTGCCCCACAAACCTGCTGTAAAAAAAACAACAACAACAATAAACATCTTTACCTTGTTCTTTTCAGGATAACCAGTGCCAAGAGGAGTTCACCTAACTATTTGACAGAGTGGCACGGCGTTTTATCAAATAACAATCTGCAAAAAAAACAAACACTGTTTTTACACTACCTAAAATGTCATGCAGGTGAATGAGACTCGATGCCGCATTTGCGTCTCCATTATAAAGTGAGGGTGAATGTGTCAATTCTGGCACGTCTCAGATGAAGTGGGATGGTATTTCACCAGATACTGCTTTCGACTACTGAGGTAAAGACGACATCCAGGGTGGAATAATCGGGGGGGGTCGCAAGGTAGTAGCACTGTAGCGGTTCTTATACACCTTCCAAGCCTCCGATATGCCCAAAGCCTTATGAGCATATGTGTTTCGCTAAATGGCGCCATATGATTTTCTTGTTTCAAATGTAAATCAAGAATTGTGTTACCACAATATGTTAATGTTATTTCAATGAAATTCATTTCCATGACAATTGATGTGGCTTAAGCTGGCTCTGAGTAAGCTTAATACAATATTATCGACCGTGTCCAGGGATTTCTTATTATCTTCTATTATGGAAGAACCTATTACATTCTAACCGATCCTGTGGGGTCTGTGAGCATCATAGAGCCCCACAAAGTATTTGTACTTGTTTGTTAGAGTTCCCAATGTTATTATCCAATTGTTCATTACTGAAACCATGCTGACTCTGTAGGATTTGAAATTCCGACTCAATTTCAGATTGCGTTAATATCTTTTAGAAATTAAATTAGCAGTTACCAGTTGGGAACCATAGTAAACATAAGATTTTAACTAAATAGGAGTAACGTTAATTTTAGACAGAATAGGTAGATTAGAAATATTGCAACAAAAAAAAAATATTGTGCTAAAATTATTAGGGTGGAAAAATTCTACAAAGATTTATTATTTTCTCTTATTTTACAGAATAGGGAACTATCTAGTAGGTCTTTTTTAACTTTTGTTTGAGGATATTTGTTTTTCTAATTCCAACAGACTATTATAAGCGCGCTCGTCCGGCTAAGGCCTGACCTACCATAACTGTTCTGACTACAAGGTGTCAAAGCAACCCTGTCCGAACTTCCCCCAACCCGTACGGTGCTGAGACAATTTGCCCCCCCACCCCTTGCAAGACTCTATCCACGGACGGTGTGCCTCAAATAGAATCCTTCTCTGGGTCACTCGGGAGGCCTGGAAAGCCCTTCCTAAACTCTAATAAAGTAAATAAAGTCTAATAACCTAAACTGCTGTAAATGTCCACTTTCCGAGCTCCTCCTGACTCACCAAGTAGGCATTGGAAGCCAATCAAGGAAGATGGGCCCTTCAGGTGTAGTCATTCCAATAGAGTTCCATTCCTCTCTATTAATTTGTCATTAGTATGGATTTGTCTCTTTGAGAAGGCTTGGACTGCGCCCAACCCTCCCCTCAGAAAGGCACCGGGACAGCTCTGCCTGAATACAGATGAAGCGAGTGGCTTCCATCACGCCATTTTAACGCCATTTGTTTGAGCAAAACACGCCGGCCCATTATCGGGGTGTCACGTCGCCGTGCGTTCGGAACACGACAAATCACCGGGTTCTGTCGCCGGGGCGGTCTGTCGTATTACTCTCGGCGGCGGGGCACAACAATAATGCTGACAAACTCGGGGAGGACCGAGACCATTGACTGAACATCCATTAAAAGGGATTCCAATACCCTCACTGCAGAGCCCTCTCCATCAACACCTCGCAGAGGCATTTATTTGCATTCACCCCAACTGGATTAATGTCGTTGTCTTGGATGGAGGCCAAGGAGACTGCACCGAAGGGAGTGTTCGGGATTTAATCCTATGCACATTCTTAAAAGAAGAGCTGGGGTTGTTCAAATGCGCGCTGTCACAACCCGATTTCATTGGTCAAGAGTTGTAAATGTGACTTTTGCCAAAATCCGTGGAGGGTTCAACTATAGACTTCACCTGATTATAGATGCAATACACGTTGGTTTCGGGACAGGCTGCAGTAGATTTGTCATCACTAGATCAGATATGTGAATGGCAATACCATGTGAAACCGCTGGACTATATGAAGCATGACTGTGCTTTTCAGAGGTTGGTAGTCTAACACGTTCGAGACCCGTGCTAGAATTCAAATGACATGTCTCCCTTCTATTGTCCCTCCATTGTCAAGAGCATGAATAGCATTGATTGACCGCACAGGCCACAGGTTCATTTCAGCGGTGGCTCCATGATGCTTCTTCCATATAGTACTATGATGTCCATGGTTTGAGTTGAAGCTTGTTAATTCACAGGTTCATTTCAGCGGTGGCTCCATGATGCTTCTTCCATATAGTACTATGATGTCCATGGCTTGAGTTGAAGCTTGTTAATTCTCTACTACTGACTGTGGGTCATTTTGACCCCCGCAACAATTGGTTCATTTCAATCTTCAGACCTTTTCATGAGTCCCCAGTCCAAAACACCCCACCTTTTAGTAGTAAATGGCTACCTAGTCAGGAAAATGTATCAGGGTTAATCTAGAGACATATTAACAACTTATCAACAACGCCAGAGGAAGGTGGGGGAACTGAATCAATGGTTATCCATTTGCTTTCCGATAAGTTCTTTCTTTGCCTAACAATGCATGCCCTACTGCTCCTGTGAAATATTAAAGACATGATCTTCCTAATTAACAGCTGACTTCATATTCTGAGGAAAATGTAAGTTTGTACTTTACTACCAACACTTTTTTCCCCCAACGCCTTCTAATTGTAATTCTGCCTAAGGCAATTTTCTTTGTTAGATTTTCTAAATTATGTAAATTAATGAAATTCTTGGGAGTTTTTTTGGGGGGGCAGATGGGAGGTTTACCCATAGGAAGTCAGGTGTGGCGAGGCTCCTTTGTCCTCAACTATTTTTATCACACAAGGCAGGAAAGGGGTGTGTTGAATTTATGCAGTGGATCTCAAAGTAATTCAAACCACTTGGACTTCTCCACATGTTATTGTGTTGCAACATGAAATCAAAATACATTCAATCAGCAGCCACTGACATGAACAAAAAAGACCATTATCTAAAAGGGAACTAAATGAATTACAAATATAAAATGGAATAATTAATTGCAAAAGTACTCAACACATTTTTATTTATTCCAGAGAAATCCTGGAATAAAACCTGCTGAAGTTGGAAAGAGGGACTGGGGAATGGATCTTACAGCAGGACAATTAACCCAAACGTACAGCCAAAACCACACTGGAGTTTCTTAAAAACAAATGGTCAATGTCTCAGAGTGGCCCAGTCAAAGCCTGGACCTCAAACATCCATCAGGATTCAAACCACCCACTTTATAATTTGGTAAGATACATAAATCCCGAATAGTAATGTTTGAGGTGCCAGCCATGGTTAATATTGCAGGGTGATTTTGAAAGGGCTGTTCTAAATCATTTTTGCTATGGTACCTCAAAAAGAGATTGGTGGGTACAAAAAAATATATATAATCTAATACCAAACAGTAAAAAAACATAAAATAATAATAGAAATACCAAGTGACAATAAAACACATCCATTATTTTTAAAATTATTGGCATCCATTTTTAATACATTGTGCATCCTGCCATCGCAACAATTATGGTACAAGGATTTTCTAGAATGTTCCATGAGGAACACAATTCAGAGGGATATTACAAAATGTCTCCATACAGAATATTTCCAGATCCCAGATATTCTTCCTTCTCTGCTCATGTTCTGCCCGCTTTAAATCCCACCACAGATTTTCGGTGGGCACAGGTCTAGAAATGGAGGCAACGTTGGCAAATAACCTGTGTATTTGTGGTCATTGTGTTGCTGGAAAATCCACTAGCGGTCATGTTTCAGTTCCAAGTAGAGGCATCCAGGCGTATTTGGCCAAATGCTCTGGTACTTGTCCTGGTAGAGTCCATGATGCAATTAATCTCAACTTGTCCCTCAGGACCAATGGAAACATAAAGCCCTTGTACTTTGATGATACTGTGACATATTATTCAGTATGTAAAGTACTGTAAGAAGTATTATAGCAGTAACCCTGCATTGACTGATGTAGTTGAACGTCGGACAATCACAGAATGCTAAAATACATGCAATGATGCACAGTGTCTATAATGTCTAATGTGAAGGCGACAACACTCACCCATTCGATTAAAAAAAATATTACGGTTAGAATTTTTCAATATATTATATAATCTGTAACATGGGGACTAGAACACCCCATTTTAAAGCACAGAGAGTGGAATTGCTTTAAGTGTACCTATGGAAATGTGTTGACACTGAAAAGAGAGAAAGTGACATTTGAAGTACAATAATGTGACAGTGACGGGTTTCTATGGTGCTTAATGGAACCTGTGGGCTTTGTTATATGATAAAATCAAGCGTTGCTTAGAACGTTCGCATACTATCTACAGTATTTCAGTCTTAGAAATTGTACCAATGGAGCTCACGCACACTAACTTCCTAACAATATTCAAACAGAACTTGGTTAACACATTAGCCGATATAGAGACCACATAAAATGCATGCCATGTTATTTCAGGTAAATTATAGTAATTAAAAATGAATTGTGCTGTATATACTTAATATGAAACTTTTTCTTTTTTTTGCCATTGTTGTGTTTTCTGGAGACAGGCACTAACGTAATGTGAACTTTTAATCGCAGGATGAGGGAGTAATGTCAGATGGGCTTTAGCAAATACTACAATTAATTCAAGGTGCCAAAATTGTGTGGCATAAGCATGTCGTTACCTCCCGATGCAGCTCACGGACAATGGTGCTGCCTCAATGGCGGGCATCAATCTTCACCACGGTCTGTTTTGTAAGCATTTTACCACGCTGGAAGTCTAAGACCTTGTCAGCATCTCGGGTAGATCAAGTGACAATTGAGCTTACATTAGCCATACTATAATTACGATGCTCTCTGTAATTTAGGCCATTCTTAGCTGCAGGTTCCTACTCCTGACCAATCACAGCCATTCTAAATAAACAGTACTACTAATAATAATACATTATAACAGCTAGACAGATCAGCAGATATTATGGATTATACATAATTAACTAAGTATTCACATAACTCCGTATAAATCTTAAAATTTACCGGTTAGGGTTATATTTTTAACGCTTTAACATTTCCGAATTATAAAATGGTTGCCAATTTGGCCACCAAGAGGCACTGTTTATTGTTACTGCAATAAAGAGGTCTCTAAAGATAAACTGTTCTAAGATCTGCTCCCTTTTTTAATATACAGTCCGGTGCAAAAGTCTAAAACAAAACTAAGACCATTTATTTGGGTAGTAAGTTTCAATTAAAATAAATATACATAATACATCTAAATATATGAATCTAATACACATATAATAATTTTTGCCATATCAATATTTATTCTTTTTACAAGTAAACATTATCCAAATAAATAGGTAGAATATAACCGATAGAATATCGTCATGTACCAGTTCGACAGCTCACCTTGCCTTACCAAGGGTTTAGCTCTGCTTGTTAGACAGTAGTAGGCATGGAGATCCATCTGCTGATGACTTATCTACAGTAGTGGCTCCAGGGCAGTTTGGTTCTAAAATCAACTGGTCCGGCCTGAATTTTTATTGATAACTTACATAATTACTTTTTAATACAGAGTTAAATATTACTACGATCGTCATTAATCTTTTCTACTTTACATCACAATTATCTTCATGAGAGATGATAATGTTATTATAATAATTCTAAATAAATGTTGCTGTATATACTTTTTATGAAACCCTCTTGGAATTGTGTTGTGTTTTTCTATTTTGTAAGCATTTTAACATGATGAAAGGCAAAGACTTCAGGTACACTGTGACAATTAAGCTTACATCAGCCATATTATAGGTAGGCTACACAGTCAATCAAACAGGTGGGGTAACCTGACGCTTACTGTCTACAAGCCAAGAATGGTTTCTCCCTCTTCACAACATGGTAGGGGGTCGCAATTAGTTTCTCATTTTGGCTACGCGCGAAACCTCATTTATTGGGCGCAAGCAGACTTACATTGGTGCAACCGCAGGGTTGTCAGCAGCCCGTTTGGCCGCAACACGCGCCAGGGACTTACTAAGAGTATGTTTTCGGTACTTAAAAAACGACCCTGCCTTATCGTCGGAAACACACGACATGTACTGCAGTATATGCGTCCTTTGTCATTATTGTTTTCGACCCACGGAAACTATTCTTTCCACAAAAATAATAATACAATTATTCCATTCGCTTTACTTCGTACCATGCCATATTTGCGTTCCGCACTATGAATGAACTATGATTGGTCAAAATAGCCAAGCCATCAATTATTATCGATGAGTGGAGATGAAGCGGTACACACACATTTTGAAGCGAGAACAAGCGACAATTGAAGATGAAAGATTGTAGTTCCTATTATACGCTGCTCTAAATAAAAATAAAGGGACGCTTACATAACACAATGGGACTCGATTAATAAAATATATTAAGGATCAACATCTTTACTGTACATTGTGCAATTCCTAAAAAACTAAACTACGTAACAAAAGTCAATGGCGGACCTGACAATTGTGATGTTCTGGCAAATGCCAATGGAGCTGCATAGTTTGGGCTGTGAGCACATTTCCCACTAGAAGAGAGTCAGGCCCTCAAGTCCCCTTTTGACTTACTCTAGGGGCCATTCGATTTAATTTTGATATCTGCTGACCTCCAAAATCTCCATCTAAATAATTACAACATCCGCAAACCAAATCTTAGCCACTCAAGCCCTCGGAAAATTTAGATTGGTCATAGATGATGTGGATGAGGACCACAGCTTCTAGACACGAAGCCAAGAACCATTTTTATTGTCCTTCATTTAAGTGAAGTGTGTGTAATATTTTTGCATGTTTTATAAATCCTCCCAGTCTTTCTCTCGCTAAGATGCCGAGACCAATATGTTTAATTACCCTCGGCGTGTCCCTGCTTCGAAGCCGCAGCCCAAAGGTTGCAATGGATGACCTCACCAGAAGCACGTCAATTGAAATATTCCCCACTTTGTAAACAAGGCCTGTTGCTCGTTGTAAGCTCAGATACACTCCCTGTACCACAGCCGGTGACTTCCAATAACACATTCGGAGGCCAAAACAAGGAACAAGGAGAAACGGATGAATTGTCAGATAATATTTATACTCTGTAAATGTTGCGTAGCCAATTGTAGGTTTCCCTGAGGTCAAGGCGAAACCGCATTCAACCCGTTCATCCGGCATGCTAGTGACCAGGCAAGAGGAATCCTGGGAAAGTGGTTAGCAAGTGTGGTATTGGCTATCGATCCTACAGAAGATGTGTGGGGTTTGTGTTTGGGAGATTCACCCAAGGCACCGGTGGTTTGGTTGGGGAAAAAATGAACAATCCAGACGCTTACACACAGTCCCAGCTAGCCAACTTCAGAATCGTATGTGTTTTGTATAGCATCCACTGCCCTCCTGACCATAAAATAAAAAACGAACACGAGGAAAGAGAACAAAACACTGTTTTATGAAGGGGGATTTCTGAATGCTTGAACTCTCTGACAAAGCTTTCATCTCATCAGAATAACAAAAAACGATGACTCAATGTTTTTCTCCCATTTACCATGACTACGCCTCTGACCTTGTGTGGGAATTGCTGGTCCTACAGCTCATGCAACATATTGACAAGACAGTATCCATATGATGAACTCTACAGGCATGTCTGTTTTAGGCATGTCTTGTTGATGTCGTCACTTCACACTTGATAACACTTGTTAGCCTTGCAGCAGCATTACAAGATGGGGAGATTGGAACTAGAATTAACTAACATAATTGGCTATAATGTTCCAAACCCTCAATGGTTAAAATGGTATCATCCAGATTTCTTTTTCAAATGTTTAAAACAACTTTATTGTCCCCAGCGAAGGAAACAAATCACAAACCAGAGAAATTGCAAGAAGAGTCTGTACTGAAACAAGAAAACATTGCTCTGCAGTTCAGTGATATACACAAATTATTTCCTGATAAGAAAATGATGCGTCAATGCTTTTTTTTCAGTTTGTTGCGTTAGAGAAAGTAAAATCAGAAACAAGGAAGACGAGGCTGCTTGACACAGATTCATTGCGCTTGTTCAGAACCAATGGACAGCTTAAAAGCAAAAAATAGGGCCATTTGTTGGATGGAAGGTTGCCAGGTTCCTGCTATGTCTCTGAGGAAATGCAGTGGCTGATTTGCATTCATTGGGCTGCTGTTTTCATTGCTAATCTGGCGTGTGTTTCAATGCAACCCATCAGCTCTCTTTCCTTCGATATTTTACAAAAGACCAGGTGCCTCTCAGCCGATTCAAGAAGCTTCTGTTACACAACAATCAATACTTCTATTAATTCCCTTTTGATTCGATTGTTGATCCAGTGGATTGGCACTATGAAGTTTTATTGAATTGGGGTACTCCTAGACCTCCACATATGATTGCCCGCGCTAGACCTTTTTTCAAATACATTCTGAAGCCGGCACACGTTTTCATGCGTTGGCGACCGCTAAAGGAATATATTTTTTAATTTTGGCTTATTGGGTGAAATACAGCATGTTGAAAAGACCTAGTGCCGAGTTTTGTCAAAGTTATCTCTCTTGGTTTTATTCGTATGGTGAAATCCAATGTGAAAAATAGCCAGGCGTCATGTTAAGTTTACACAAACGATGTGCCAAAGGGATTTGACCGTGAAACAGTGCATTTTAGTGGTGTTTTCAATTATGTTTGTCTTTATTTGGTGTTTCACAAAGCAGAAAGTATGCCTTGCTCTTTTTTTGTGTGACTCAGGTCTGAGCTCGCAAGATACGCTCACATCTTTTCGAACTGGCAATAATAATCAAGTATCTGAAGCATTATGTAGACATTGGCCATTCATTATTGATAATTACGTGGAATTGCTTTTTAACTGGCCATAAAAGTGTAACATGCAACTTTTTTTTCAGCTTAAGTGCTTAAATTATTCTTGGGGAGAATTCACACTGTAAACTCATACATATATGTAAAACGCACAAGAGTACAGTGATTTGTTGCCCAATTATACATTTTATGTTTTCTTTTTTCCCCCTACTGATCTCCCAAGTCCTCCTGTTTTTTTAAGGAGGATACATTTTAAGAAGCTCTGTGCTCCTGCCTTTCTGCACCAATGCTTATGACCGGTTCTTAATTGCTCTACAATCAAGATGCTTAATCTATTTATTGACATGGTATATTTAAGAAATTACACAAAAATCCTTGTCAATCAACCTAATATTTATTGGTGGTATGTTGGTTCTGCCTTACCATTCTTTACTGTGAGACCAAAATACACACACACACACACACACACTCACTGAAGCTTTCCAGGCAAATCGATATCTCAGCCAGTGTGTGATTCTGTGCTTTATTTTGTGTCCGGCCATTAGCTCGGTCTCCGGCTGACAGCACCATACTGGGCCATGTTCTTAACAGCCTCCTTTGACAGTACAGAACGGATGATGTCTCATGTAGCTGGACTAAAGTCAACCCAGGGGTCATTCTGTTCCAGTGAGCCGATAAACCCGCAACGGCTGATTTAATACAGCCCAAAACAGAACGCTTGTGTAGTGGAAATGTCCCGAGCTTCACAAGCTAGAAGATTATGCAACCTTTTGTTTTCTTAGCAGTCTTTTGCCCTTAAAAAGGTAAAGCGGGGATCTCGTGTAGCAGCAGCCCTGGAGGCGTAGTAGGATGATAAATAACGGCATCAGGACAACATTTCCTTTGAGCGGGCACATTGCAAATCTTTGGAGAATGTTGTAGTGCAATGCCAGGTTTTGCAGCCCTGAGCTGAATGCTTGCCCTTGAGAGAAATGGTGGTCACCCATCTGTGGGTCCTGTGTCTGGATGTTTAGGTGAAACTCCAGCCTACTCTCCAAACAGTGTTACAAGAAAAGTTACATATCAGAGAAGTGCTTTGCAGACTGTATGGTTGGTGACCACGGAGTTGAAAATGTAAGTTCAGTTTGTGCTTTATCTGCTAACATGCAATGTTCCCCAATTCCTCCGTCACTCCGTGACTAAACGACAAGACCGCTCCTCTGCGTTGACATGGACACCATGTCCTCGAACATCTGCAGTGAGAAGAAGTTCCGGCAACATTCGCGCTCAGGCGGTTTGGATTTCATCCCCTCAATGGAAATGAGTTCACCAACTTCACAGGCGGGCTGGCAGGCGAATCACCTGCCGATGGGACCCGGCACGTTGGGGAAGCAGATCTAAAACCAGTCCGGCTTAAGAGACGGCCCTCTTTCTTTAAGGCTCATTGATATCCCTCGTAAAACGGCAACCGCCGACCAAGCGCCGCTACCGCTGCTCTTCTTCTCCCGCCACCCATGCCCCGGGGGGTCGAGGGGTTCCACGGGTGGTCAGGGGTGGGCACAGCTGTCAAGACATTTGACCCGGGTCCCCCACAACGGGACGCAGGGTGATGATGACCCAAGGTCTTTTCAAACATGTTATACTATATACTATAATGAGTGCGTGCTTTGTTTGGCTACGTTTGCTCAGTGTTTTTTTTTTTACTTATTTTTTTCTCGCCCTCTGTCTTTCTTTGCTTCCCTCTGTATTTCTCACGTACTTGGCCCTCTCTGACAGTTTGCATTTTCCCAGCCTTTCCGGGAGGCTTTGACCTCCTCTGAGGTTAAATAATAGGCTCTGGGAAGATGGGTGGTGGGTTAGACGGAGACAAATTTGCTGTGACACTCGGTTCACTCCACCAGTCCCCCTGTGTGTGACTCGAGAGCAGTCTATTAGCCAGACGCTTTGCTTAAACATGGTAAGAGTTATTGGACAGGGCAGCTATGACTCCAGGCCGAGAAAGAGGGCAGGATTTTAAAGTGAAAACAGCTGCAAATTGACCCTTCGAGCAAGAATGGCATTGTTTGTTAAGGCAAATGGACAACTGCATGAACCCAGTTTGATTCATTGAGGGACCAAGACTTAAATAATATGAGGCTTTTGTTCCTAGGTGAAGGCACCACAAACTTGTAAAAAATTATGATGCATAAGGGTAAATTGTGAGCAAATATTGCCAACGTCCCATTCCACACTGGATAGAGGACAACACAACCACCATAATGTGTTCTAGAATACCCATTCCACACTGGATAGAGGACAACACAACCACCATAATGTGTTCTAGAATACCCATTCCACACTGGATAGAGGACAACACAACCACCATAATGTGTTCAAGAATACCCATTCCACACTGGATAGAGGACAACACAACCACCATAATGTGTTCTAGAATACCCATTCCACACTGGATAGAGGACAACACAACCACCATAATGTGTTCTAGAATACCCATTCCACACTGGATAGAGGACAACACAACCACCATAATGTGTTATATAATACCCATTCCACACTGGATAAAGGACAACACAACCACCATCATTTGTTCTAGAATACCCCCAATGGTATTTTTATGACTGTAAATAATGTCTAGCAAATAGGCAGAAATGTCTAGCAAGTTGAGGCTTTCCGTCAAAAAGAATGTTATTCACTTTGTCGTGTCCTTGATGAATCATCTATGCGATCTACCTCTCCGCTCTTGTACATGTTTTTGGTGCTGAGCAAGGTTGGTACTTTTTTAACAATGAAGCACTTACGGCCCGAGAAAAACCATGCCAAGAGTGTAGACATTATGCAGAACCAAAGCACAGTGCAAATGAATAGTCACTATATACCTGTCTTACATCCACACTCCATTTTGAGGAATGGCGCGCACAAGTTCATGTTCTGTGAAAATGTTGACGTGAGCTCTCCTCGGCTTTGTGAAACATGAACCTCTTGTACAGACTGAGTGGTCTGTATTGAAGCAGCTTCCTTCCTTGTGGGCGAACAAGTCAAGCATGGTGTACGTCGACATGGTACACTACATCATGACATCAAATGTTAGGGCTTGGATCTAACTATTGCCGCCAGACGATAAAAAAATAATAAATTAATCAGATAAACGTCAGTGAAAAGTCATGATTAATCAAAATATTAAAATGCGTTATTTTGTCCTAAATCAAAACTCTTCTGTTTAAAAAGAAGTACATTCTGTTAAAGACATATAATGTTTTGTTGTAAACTATGGACACTTGATTTGAAATCAAATGTATACAGGCGCATTTAAACACGGTATGTCACTAAAATACTTAAATGATCTCAATGACCAGCAGCATCTGTTGGTATCCCATGTAAATCTAAATAGAAAGTTGCTTGTCTATGATCCAAAAGTTCCACCATTATACTCTTGATCAAGGCACAAAATATTTAACAATTGTTAGGATTCTGTTTAAAATACCCATCAGCCCCTCTCTCTGGAAACTGCTAGCATGTTATCCAACACCGAATAACACCTTTTAAAGTATTGTACTTTGATTATTTGGCTAAAATGTGGATAGAATGGGATTCATGTCAGGTTCTGCAATTAAGTAGCTTTTTTGATAGGTTCCGAAAGTAATGCCAAGTTTAGGCTAGCAACAACATAAAATAACTTACTATGCTCAAAGCTACGTTAACAGGCGGGTTTGTTCACACACATCGTCTTGGTATCAGTTTCAGAAATAGCTCACAAACATCATGTCGTTGTTCAAAGCGTAAGCGCACCATTTAACAGCAGGATTCACAGACAGACGAGTGAACACAATCCTCAACATAAACGCGTGAGCTACTGTACATTGTTATATTGAAAAAAGGCAATGTGCAAAAAAAGTTACCAGTATATCGTTACAAAGAAATGTGTCACAGCTCCCGCTCAAGTCTTGCTCTAAGGCAAAAAAAAGTGTTGAAGGCAACAAAAAGGTGTAGGTTTTTATTCATCTCACGCGTTAACATTGAAAACTTCTCGCAAACTTCTAGCGTTGCAGGTACCGCAACTGAACCGTCCGCAGTCGTATGGCTCTTTGGAAGGTGTATTGTTCAGCCCAACGGGTCATTCAGGGATATCTGCCTGTTGTCCGTCAGTTTAGACCACACTGTGTCTCAGAATTGCCCCCGAAGATCCTGCAGGAACCAGAGCCATGGTGTTCGCTCTGTTACCAAAAAGCAGGTATTGGAGCATCATAATCAGGACAGATCTAGAAACAGGCTTTTTCTCACAGGCCTTCAGCCTGGTAAACTAATTGCCCATCTTTCCTGCACAATAAGTTGCACCTTAGAGCCCTTTTGCACACCCACGCACAAACCACACTCTCAAGCTCCTTTAAGAACGTTCATCTCCATGCATGCACGCACACACACACACATTCTTTTCTCATTTGCACTTACTGTCATACAACCACATTCAATGGATGCAGCCACAAACACCTGCTGATGGATTGACTGGCATATTTTAAACATGGCGATGGCACTCTGTAAAGTTGCTAAGTGAATTCAGTGAGAATGTCATGCTATGTAAGGATATTACAAGGATGCAAAAACATTTTGTTAAAATACCTTCTGGATTGTTAAAAATCCTAGTTGGACGACTACTGGAATCAAGTTCATCTTCCGGCAATACCCCCCCAACCAAAAATCTGTACATTTCGAAAAAAGTGTACCGTGGTCTGAATTGTGCCCTAAAAGGGAACCCTTACTTTAATACATGCAGTGCACTGGGACACCTGTATTGAAGCACGCGTCCCAATACCCACACGGATACCACAGTCTGGCGCAGGGTCTGGCAAAATCGGACGTGGCTCACCTTTGTCCTCGCAGGAGGTGTAAACAAGCTCTTGACTTTTCCGTCGGTCTTCTTTTCCGAACAACCAGGACTCTTGGCTTTGGCTGCCGGAAGGTTGGGTTCGTGCGGGTAGCAGGGGGACGTGGGGGTCAAATGGGTTTCGCCTCGCTGTCTCTCTCCATCTCGCTCTGAATGAACATCCCCCTGCCGACATGATCTGCATATCCCCAGAGTGACAAAACAAGTTAGCCGAGCAATAAATCAAACCTGGACTGCCCAATTTGGTTTCCTAATGTAATTAATATGTGCTTAACACATTTAACTGGCCATCATTTGCAGATGCCACTCGGAGGGGAATATTTAAAGAACGTGGAATGTAGCAAACTGAAAAGGAATGTTTTCCGTTGTAGCGGGACACTCACGGCGACGTTTATTTTCCGAATTGGGAAACCTTCTTATGGCATTCCTAATGGTGTGGGCGTAATCGAATAAGAAAAAACTTGACGATAAAATGAAAATGCATATATAGTCGTGGCCATCCCAGCCTATCAGAAAATGGACTCCGGAAGGGTATGGATCTATCAATTAAATCTCTATTACTCGAACCCAATCCCAGAAGTGGCTACGCACTGCCCTAATCCTCCCTCCACTCTCCGTAACTGCAGCGCTGCACTTCTCGGATAGTGCGGCCCAAAACAGACGCGGAAGTGAACGACGGGAGGA
>JACXGK010004675.1:0-21969 GCA_016801125.1 Novumbra hubbsi
AGATACGGTATGTCTGGCCTTGTTCAACAGAGCCTTGATACGGTATGTAGATACAGTAGATACGGTATGTATATACAGTATGTAGATACGGTACCAGATACGGTATGTCTGGCCTTGTTCAACAGAGCCTTGATACGGTATGTAGATACAGTAGATACGGTATGTATATACAGTATGTAGATACGGTACCAGATACGGTGTGTCTGGCCTTGTTCAACAGAGCCTTGATACGGTATGTAGATACAGTAGATACGGTATGTATATACAGTATGTAGATACGGTACTAGATACGGTATGTCTGGCCTTGTTCAACAGAGCCTTGATACGGTATGTAGATACAGTAGATACGGTATGTATATACAGTATGTAGATACGGTACTAGATACGGTATGTCTGGCCTTGTTCAACAGATCCTTGAACATGAAATGCAGAAACGCTGGTAGTCGGACTGCTATCTGAAGACCCAGGGCTCGTTATCCGGATGCCTTCAGCAGGTAGAGGCTGCTGGCTGACACAGGCATCTCCTTAGACAGCACTGCTGTGGCAGCGACAGGTCTAGGGAGGGGCCGTCCCCGCTAAGAGCATCTGGCATAAGTGGAAAAGCATCACACCTGGCCACAATGACTGACACCTGGCCGAGCTCTCGAAGGTGTTGCGCCTTATTCTATCCATCAGGGAACGAAGGATATACCTCATGTACCACACTTCTGGTTTACTCATTAAATGTGCTTTTCAAATACCCTTGCATGCACTTAAAATAAAGTGGATTCAGCTTATAATTGCAATACGGATCGTGTAAGCGTAATGAACCTCACCGACGTTTTGTTGAGCAAACTATTTGTTAATCCCATTTTGTCGTGCAGAATCACTCGTTAACGATCACTTGCAAAGTGTTATGTGATTCCTATTGTAATCCATCTTCCAGGCTATGGAAGACTATTGACTATAACTGATATTACCAGCTAGATCCAGAGTTCACTCAGCATGCTTTTTTGGACGCAAACGTTAATAAATGATACCTAATCTTATCCACACACAGTCCATCTAACAAACAGAACAACACTGATCAGGGACTATTGTTATTGCTGTGTGGAGTGTACATTGGGCACCTGGTAATCTGGCTTGGTGAAGTAGTCAAGGTATAAAACATGATCCAGAAAGATGTGGAACTCAGAAGGCATGTGTTTGAGCAGCATTCTGTGGTCATAGCGCTCCTTAATCTGTCCCACTTGCTCCTGTTGACACAATACAGTGGAATCCATTACATACATTTTGAGCCCCGGAAACACAAAAAAACATTCCTACTGAAATGAGCAGTTTGAATATTTAAGTAACATTTTGTTAGAAAACATTTAGCAACCGTTCATAGTGTCTCACCTTATCTTTTATTTTTCTCCACGGTAGCTGACCGACTGCAAACTCTACTAACATGTAAAATAGCGACCAAAGATCGTCATGGCGACCCATTTCCTAAGAGGGTAAAGAATTCATAAATAAAATCCACATATTGATTTTTGTGATTTCAAGATATGTGTTGATTTTCGGACACAAAATACAAAGTGCTTTTTGTTTTGTTTACTGTCGGACACTTACTTTGTTTTTATGAGCATTCACTGATGCATAACGAACCGTGCCTCGAAACCCCGCCACAGTTCTGGGCTGAAAAAATCAGATGTGGTAAGTTTTCTTTTCAGCGCTATACCTAAAGAAATCCCCCCAAACACAACCAATGAAAAAGATCGATGGAAATAAAGTGCTTGAATTAAAACCTAAAAAGAGACTGAAGGAAGGATATGGAAAATATCCCAGACGGGGAAAGATAATAAAAACGTAAATGGGATCAAAGCACCTTACTGATGAGGCGAATCACAAGCATGCGCGTCGAACAGAAAAGGAACGGCAAAACTGCAAAACATAAAGTCACACAGGTGAAAAAAAGACATCAACACAAGGTACTGTCGCATAACAACCTTCAATTATTGAACGTAGCGCCTTGATCACAATACATAAATCAGGGCAGCTCTGTAGTCAATTCTGCACTCATTTTGAGGCACACCTCGAATGTATCATCTTACTGTGACATCTTATTAATGTTCAGGTGCTACAAGAACAGCAGCTACTATTCCTAATGAAGTATACCAAAAACTGAATCACCATTTTGTCAAAAAAATGCCAAATGTGAACATTTGTTGATTCTGGCATGTGTGTGGGTAAAAATTTGATGAGCAAAAGTCTTCAACCAGGCGTAACATGACTGACATTTCCCTTGTGGCCACAGTCATGAAAGAAGAGGCCAGGCCATTAGAGGTGTTAGCCTTATTATTATATTTACCACCAAAGGGACTGTGGGAAACGAATGACAGAACTGGAAACTTCTAGTTTTGTAGCCTTTGTTAGATGTGGTTACCACTACTTCAATCTTCCTCGCTCACTATTTGTTTTACAAAAAAGATGAGTAAAAGATACTATTTGAATAATATCAGTGGTCCCGGTAAGAGGCGTGACGAAGGTGGTGTTAACAGTAACAATAGATATCCTTGCAGGCTGTAAACATACTTACTTGAAGGCTAAAATAGGGTGTTTAAAATGGGTGCTTTAGTTGGTGTTCTAAATCGGCAGGACAGGCCAGCCACTCTAAAGAATGAGTGGAGGTTTCATTAATCTGTTTCATTGTTCTTATTATGCAGCATTGAGTGACCCGGCTGAGTAAGCATTTTATTTGTTACATGTGTACCCTGTGCAAAACACAATTAAATGTATACTCTATACTAGTCTAGATCAGACTTCAACATCCCATGTATATATATATATATATATATATATAAACAAAACCAAAGTTCAGACAGAAAATGCCAATGTCAGCTGATGTGTCGACCAGCCAATGAGCACTCAGATTTCCTGTCTTTCATGCTAATGAAGTCCAGATTATTGGTTCCCTTAGCACTAATGACCCTAACTCACACCAACTTAGACCCACTTCCAATACTCATTCAATCATTCAGTGGGGGGAAATATTAACATCTGTCATTTGATTAACAAAACATTTCCACAGCTACTTACCGGGCGGACCTCGCCGGTAGTGTTCGTGTACTGTCGCGCCAGGCCGAAGTCTAACATAAAGCACTTCCTAAAGGTGGAGGGGAGACGACCCATGGCGAAGTTTGACTGGAAGAAATTACAACAGAAAACCAGAGTTTCATCACGTTCATAATAGGAGGTGACATCCAATGAAGTGTTTCCCCACTTCATAGACTGGAGCACCGCTCTTTTTCTCTGATGAAAATGCTCAAGTAAAACGCACCAAGGACCAGCAAAGTGGATGACCTTGCCTAGTCTACAAGCACCGCCACCATGTCTCAGACATATCAAGGTGGGAAATTCAGCTAAAAGGACATTTCAAATGGAATATATCCCAGAGTATGTCTCTCTTACGGTACCACATATCAGCTGCCCCAAAAATTATCCAATTCGGTTGAAGCTGGAAGTTCACTATCAAATGCATTGTCGTTCAAGGGGGAATACTAAAATGTTGCCATGGTGAGGGCTTATTGGCCAAGACGTTGATGAACACAAACACCACTAGACCAACCAATTCTGGCTACAAGGTTTCTGGCGAAAACGTTCAACGCTCCGCTTGCATACCGGAATGGTTTTTTGAGTGGACTTCCTGAATTCTTGAGGTAACTCCCCACACAGTAACACATTATAACAGTTATACGCTTTATCCAGAGACCAAGAGATAGGAAATATACACAGATCACAGCGAATGCGATTTAGGTATGTAATCTTGCCAATATAGCTGGTATGGTCCTGTACTGGTAGGAAATGTAATGTACTGGCCCCTGTTATTGTAACAAGGGACGTGCACAGGAATGTTGAGGGGCCATTGCTCTGACCCGAAAAAAGGGCAAACCACTGGACTTTTCACCCTCGGGGGGGGGCAACTTGAGTCAAGGAGGGCATACGGGCAGTTGCCTGGGCAACCTTAGCCCCCCCACTGTGCACGTCCCTGATTGTAACCATATGTCACAATGCATTATGCCGGCTGGGTTTCCATTAATGTGATACAGAAGAGCACCACCTACAGGCTTGATGTCTCGGTGCAGGAAGCCCACAGAATGGATGGCCTCTATGGACTCCAGAATTTGTTTTCCCAGGCGCAGCGTGGTGCTCATGGTGAAGGTGCCGCGAGGCTGACTCCTCCTCAGGTCGGCTAGGTTTCTCCCCTGCTGGTAGGCGGAGCAGAGAGGGAGAGATGGAGAGGGGCAGGAGCGGGAAACAGGAGAAAAGAGTCGTAGGACCAAAGGAGAGATGGGGAGAATTGAGGGAGAGAGGAGAAAATATAGGGGGAGAAAGAGAGAGTGAAAGGGACAAAGAGATAATTAATTTGTATAAATGTTTTACTTGTTGTTTATATAAGATTCTCTACACAAAGGCAAATGTATCACACTGTTTTGGTAGATGATTACCTGAAGTTGCATGACCACATAGTTGAACTTCTCGTTCCTTCCACATCCAATGAATTTACAGACGTGATTTTTTCCTGTCAAATAATGAAGAGGTTAGCATCAACCAGAGGCCTCCAACGCTATAGGACAGGAGAGCTACTCTTTTTTGCTTTTCATACTCCTCTGCCCTGCGACTGAGATTCTGCTTCTTAAATGCGCTACGATTTCTGGCAAACGTTCTGTCCAATAAAGCAAAACATTAGCCATTGCCCGAATACTTTCAGAGTTCTTTTTAATTCTACCAGGCCTTGATGTTTAGTGAATGTTTTGGGGAAAGTTCTTCCCACAAGACACCAGTGATCAATCGTGCACGCCACCACAAGAGACGGGAAAGATGCCCTTTGAAATTAGTTATGTGTGCCACAGTCAGAGTTAGGCTTAGATTGGGATCTGATTGCTGTTTAGGGACCCGAGACAGTGTATTCAGAATCACAAACTACATAGATTTAGTTCTACATTAAAATGACATGCTAACTTGAGGCTAGTAACTTGCACGCTGAGTTGCATTCAAAGAACACTCTACAGACAATATTCAGCATTTCCCCAAGTCATATTGGGCTTTTAAAGTAGTCATTGGAAAAAGGACACAGACAGCCAGGCAGACAGCCAGAAACACACCAACAGTTGTGGGGTTCATTAGCATGCAAAGCTCTGTATCTGCTCTCTGGGCAACATAACGGAACAAGAAATAACCAGCAATCGCCTGCATCCGCTAGCCCATTTCAAGTGAGCATGATCATATCGTTCAAAAGTCTCAAAGTACCAGGCACACTAATCAATGTATTACTAATCCTAACCAATAATCACCAACCCCCCCCCCCCCCATCTTCACCCCCATCTTGTCCAGACGGATTCCAGTCAACCTACTCAAATGGCTTAACAGACAGACTGACAGATGTTAACCTGACATCACATCATGCACAGAGAACAAATTAACCTTGCTATGCTTACTCATAAACAAGGTCTTGTTGTCATTGATTGATTGTGTACTTAATTAACCCTGTCCCTCACCAGTAGCTGCCTGCCTTAATCTTGGACATTCTTCTGTGTGTGTGTGTGTGTGTGATCACTCTTTACCTTGCAGTGTTGTCTCTCTGTGTGTGTGTGTTCTCTACAAGATCACTCTTAACTTGCAGTGTTGTCTCTCTGTGTGTGTGTTCTCTACAAGATCACTTTTTACCATGCAGTGTTGTCTCTCTGTGTGTGTGTGTGTGTTCTCTACAAGATCACTCTTTACCTTGCAGTGTTGTCTCTCTGTGTGTGTGTGTCCTCTACAACATCACTCTTTACCTTGCAGTGTTGTCTCTCTGTGTGTGTGCGTGTGTGTGTGTTCTCTACAAGATCACTCTTTACCTTGCAGTGTTGTCTCTCTGTGTGTGTGTGTTCTCTACAAGATCACTCTTTACCTTGCAGTGTTGTCTCTATGTGTGTGTGCGTGTGTGTGTGTGTTGTCTACAACATCACTCTTTACCTTGCAGTGTTGTCTCTGTGTGTGTGTGTGTTCTCTACAACATCACTCTTTACCTTGCAGTTTTGTCTCTCTGTGTGTGTGTTCTCTACAAGATCACTCTTTACCTTGCAGTGTTGTCTCTCTGTGTGTGTGTGTTCTCTACAACATCACTCTTTACCTTGCAGTGTCGTCTCTCTCTGTGTGTGCATTCTCTACCATACAGCTCTTTACCACTGCAGTGTTATCTGTGTGTGTGTGTGCTGTACCACACAGCCCCTTACCTTGCAGCTTCTTGAGAACAGCCACCTCCATTTTGAGGACCTGTTTTGGTTGCTGGGCTGACTCAACCTTCAACGCAACATTCTCTCTGGTCAGCAAGTCCAACGCCTCATAGATCTCCCCGAAACCGCCCCCGCCAATCTTCTTCAGCTGAAGACGGCGGCAAGGGGACAAGACATTAGGCCCCTCAACCCTGCCGCGGCCATTCATTCCAATCAACCAATAAACAGTTCGGCTGAGGCTAGGCATCAGTTGCATCGGTCCAACGGGTTGGGAAAATGAAGGCCAACTCACCACTTTCCACCGGTCCTTTACCATGCAGTTTGGGGGCAGGATGTCCACCTGCTCCCCTGCTCCGTTCATGTTTTCGTCAGGTTGGACGGCGGTCCCTACGCACTGCATTGGCCGGCCAGACAGAGGCACAGCGGCATCCAATTAGATTCAGCCATTCATCTGTGAAGAACACAGTCATATTGGTCTCAACCTCTCGTCAAAGCCCATCCTTTTTTATGTTGTTTTAAAAACCTACGGATTTCATATAAACTCTGTGTTGATGCCAATTTCCTAAACATTCTAGGTTCATTTAGAATTCAAATGATATGTTCAGATTGTAGACATAGGCAGGTGGAAGCTATAGCCAATACTGTCTATCACCTTGTATGCCGAAAAAGATCTGTGTTGAAATTACAAACATTCTTCAAACATAAAATAACTATAAACTGCTAAATATCAAAATAATAAAATCAATCAAATGTATTTTATAAATCAGCAGTTGTCAAAAAATGCTTCTACAAAACCCCCAGCCAGAAACCCCAAAGAGCTTGCAACAACAGGGGTGATGCACAGTGGCAATGAAAAACTCCCAGAAAGGGACAAAACTATGTTACTGTCCATGTACATTATTGTTCAAAAGTTGGGGGTCACATAGAAATGTTCTTGTTTTCGAAAGAAACGTCATTTTTTGGTCCATTAAAATAACATCAAATTGATCAGAAATACAGTGTAGATATTGTTAATGTTGGAAATGACTATTGTAGCTGAAAACGTCTGGAAGCCCATAACCAGCAACCATCAGACCTGTGATACAAAGCCTAATAATTTGCAGTGGTTGTGTGGAGATTACACCTGAGCTTGGAACATCCTACAAATGGATCAAGTGTCGTACTAAATGGTCAATCTCCTTTACACTAGGTATTACGAATAAGCTTAAGGGTAAGGTCGGAGCTCTCACCATATCACCACCCAATGATCCTTTACGGATCTCCACTAGTGTTTAGACTCTGGAGGTGTAGGGAATGGGGTTGTCTATGGATCTCCACTAGTGTTTGGACTCTGGAGGTGTAGGGAATGGGGTTGTCTATGGATCTCCACTAGTGTTTGGACTCTGGAGAGTAAGGGCTGGGGTTGTCTCAGGATCTCCACTAGTGTTTAGATTCTGGAGGGTAAGGGCTGGGGTTGTCTCTAGATCTCCACTAGTGTTTAGACTCTGGAGGGTAAAGGCTGGGGTTGTCTCTAGATCTCCACTAGTGTTTAGACTCTGGAGGTGTAGGGAATGGGGTTGTCTCTGGATCTCCACTAGTGTTTAGACTTTGGGGGTGTAGGGAATGGGGTTGTCTCTGGATCTCCACTAGTGTTTAGACTCTGGAGGTGTAGGGAATGGGGTTGTCTCTTGATCTCCTCTAGTGTTTGGATTCTGGAGGGTAAGGGCTGGGGTCGTCTCTAGAAAAATGTATTAGGCCCTTTATATACATAGACCCATGTGCCACGGCTACAGACTGAAACAATTATGTCCCATTTCGAGAGCCTTCCTTCTTTGATGTTTGGTTTCATTTTTATTAGGTCACACTAAGTCAACTCAATCAAAAATCTTTTTTTTTTAAACTAAAATCAAGATTGAGGTCAAACATGCATTTTAGAGTGTTATTTGCATGATTTCTGTAATGTATGTGTTGTTTTGGGTTTTCATTTAGCTAATTCGGGAACTAAACCTAAATAAATTAACCCACCTTTAGCCATTCCAACATCTCTCGAATTTGTGATGACACATAGTACAAGTTATGTTTGTTTATCTTTGAATTTTGCACAAATTTTATATCTTATAAGGACTTTAATTCTGGAAGTAAAACTATGTAGGCAAAAGCTTGTTCATGGAAGGTGCAGCAGAATACATTAAATAAAAAGTAATATTTTCTTTGTGTTTCCAATGTCATGTGTATACAGCCTGAATACCAGACGACAAAAAAAGAACCCAGGAGTATCACTTTATGCACCTCCGGAAATTAAACTTTGACCCTTCGATTCTATAGACTTTTTGTGATAGAGTTCTGATAGAGTTCTATCACAAAACCTTTTAATTGAAAAGGATCAACTGTATCAAAAGCCTTACATCAGTCTATAAAAATGTCAGCACAGTTTAGCTATCTTTGGTATTTTAGAAGGGCAGCAATGTAACCTTTAGTGGAGACATATTCCAGCTAAAGTAATATTATTACCTCATCCAAACATGGTATTTTATTTTTCATTGTATTCTGTTTTCATTTTTATTTATTTCCAGATTTCCAGTTTTTTTTACTTTGATATTATGGGCAATTGTGTGTAAATAAAGGCAAATGGAGTGGTGACTTTCTACTAACCACTGTATATATATATATATATATATTCCCTATTTTTCCCTACATGCTTTTTAATACTGGCAATTGGTTGAGACACAATATGGTTCTCAGTACAGTATCTATGTCATATTTTAAAAAGATGAACCCGTTTTTACATGGTATTTCATTCAGTCTAAAGCAGTAGACTCTAACAGGATGACCACAGCCCATCTATGGTAGTTTGTAAAACAACACAGTTTTCACATGTACTATCACAAATTGTCATAAACAAATCTAGCCAGTACTGGCTTGAAAAGCCAAACCTAACACAAAGTATATGTCTTCATATTGTCCCCACCTGTCTGTGAGGTGTGGGCATTTCAACATTAATTTGCTAATAATGATGAACAGTGCCTCTTGTGGGATGCAGAAATACTGTGACCTTTCTGCCAAACCTTCGGAAATCACAAAGTTTGACTTATCTGGCAGCTGCATGTAATCATTTACTTTTTATTTCCATAATAGCGGTTGCGGTCAGCTACTGAATCATCCCAGACTTAGATGAGCAATTAAGGACAGATGTTTCACCTTCCAACCACTGCTCTTATCCAGGGATGAGGACATGGATTTCTAATGATATGGTGGTGTATGTAAAATCAATGTGGTCTCAGGGGAATTCATAACACAAAAACGTTATGTTTGGTCGCAATTACAATGCAATACCAAAACGTATGATGTCACAAATTTGCAATAGCCAATCATATGTTAGGGGCATTAATGAAACGTATGATATGTTACGTATTTACACTAACATATGATATATTAAAATGTAAATATTAGGTTTGGTTTAAGGTTTGGTATCACAGTACTGGCGTTAATCTAAAGGCTAGGTTTTGGGTTCAAGTTCAAATCAAAACAGTAATGGGTTAAGGTTGAGGCATTTTAGCATGAGGGATAAGATTAGGGTTAGAAACATTTTTGAGTTCACTCTAAAAGTGCTCACAACTGAACCTAGCAGCCTACCCATAAAGTAGGTACATTTGAGCACCCTTTTTGCTCTTAAAGGATTCAGCAGTCAGGGTCGCTATTTAGGCAAGATCCACAAAACAACCGATTTTAACCTTCCAGCTGACACGATTTGCTTGTGTTGGCTGCCAGACATGAAATCTATTAGGCCACCTGAGGCCAAAGCATTTGCAAAGCAGAAAAGTACAGCCTGGCAGATTGTACTAATCTTCACAAAGGTGTCAGTGGAATGGAGTGACAAGTAATAGGTCAAAAGCAATATTGTAGAAATGAATTACCTCGGTCACAGACTATTCTTCTTAGAAGACTAACATGCCCAATGCAAGTAATCTACTTCAAAAGCAACAATCCAATAACATTACATACCATACATCCAGCGTTGGTAAACCCTTTTTGCCTATTAGTTGATCATTTGTATCTGTTTCCTTATATATCTATAACCCATCTATAAAGAGGAACATTTATCTTTGAATACACACATCATATTTCACTACTCTAATGTATTTCGGTGGTGAGACTAAATTTGAGTTTCCTGCTGCCGTACTGCTACCAACACAGGGTGGGACCCGTTCTGTTTCCGGCATAATTTCCTTGATTAATGCTACCCGTTATTCCGCACGGCTCAATCTATCCCTCGCAACTAGGATCCGTGTCCGGGAGAGGCCAAGATGTAGCTCCTACCTAGCCTATTATGCTCATACGGCTCTTACAGTTCCCCCCGCACTGCAGTTTTGCGCTCGCACCAAAGATAGGCAACCAACAACCACCAACCCGCAGACGTATCCCGTCCAGAGTTTTTTAAGGCCTGACGTTTTCTAAGCATTAACTTTCAGCAATGCGCTACGCCCTGTTCACCTTTACTCCGCCTCTAAAACAATATCTCGAGAATCACCATTGGAGCAATATCAGACAATCAACCGCGATACAACATTCCACTGCATGGGAGGGAGCGAGTGGCTTTGGGAAATGAGGTTTACAGTCGGGAGAGCCCATGTAAAGGGACTCGACTAGATTCTTGAAAAAGACTACAACTCCCGCTGAGCGTGACTCAAATCATTGACGTAAGTCTGCATTATGATGCTTTCTCTCCTCAATTATTCATGATTATTGTTATATAGATGTAAAATACATATTATAAAAATGCTTTATCTAACTCCTGACATTAACACACATCGATCTTAATTGCCAATAATTGTCATGCTCACCATCCTGATCTAATTCAAAATGCTTTCTTCTCAAGAAGCATCGTATTGAAGGGGCGTATGCTATTCCAAGTTATTATAGCAAAGCGAGCAACCGTAGCATCGTTATTGACACGGTGTCAGTGCCTTTGAATCTGCTTTAAATCCGCAAGATCATCTAGGCCTGAGTCTATTAAACAAAAGAAAACACATGCACCCTGACCTGATCTTCTGACGTCGTTGTAGGGCCTCGGCGTGCGAGGCGTCGGAGAGGCGCATCATTTCTTGTGTGAGGTCGTGATAATGACATATGTGTCGGGTGTCGTTGCACCATACTCCATTCTCCCCGCTACTCGCCTTTACTCCTCTGAATCAGCATCACTGACATACTCCCAGTATGCAACGCGCGTGGTCCTACGTGACTGGTGGTTGTTGCGTGGCAACGTGAGGAGATGCGCCCATCAAAAAATCGAAAAGAACCTTACTAAATGCGTTGCATTTAAATTAATGAGTAATTCAGTATTCATCGTATTAGGTTTGCCAGTGGAAGTAACTAAATCTAGTTTGAAGTCCTGGAAGTTTCATGTAATTCTACACGTTACCATATGGAGAAGATGTATTTTACCCCGTTTATTCTACAGTATTACTTGTGCAAAGTTTAGACGCTGACGTATTTTTAAACCAAACAAAAATATTTAGAGTAAAAATCTAAATGCAAAATGCAATAACGTATATTATATATATTTTTTTATTACTGCCTGATACTAGTGGCATCGGTGGCATTGTGTTTTGTGTACATCTGTACATTTTAAAGTGGCTTTGATGGACCACAGCACAAGTTGCTGTTTAAACTTCTTGACATGTCACACTTTTTACTGGAAAGATTATCTTGGCGAAGGAGAAATGATCACTAACCGGGGGAGATAAAAAAGAAGGTCTATATCTACAGTTTTTCTCTACATCTAAAGAATACACTTGCTGGCTGCTTGATTAGGTACACCTTCTTGTAAACAGCAATAGTAAAACAGAAAATCCCGTTGCTGCAACTCAATATATATAAAGCATCCTTGTCAAAAGGTGGAGCTGGGTTGTAGGATTGTTGTTGCCAAGTACGGTGGTTCCAGAAACAGCCATCGTCCTGTAATAACCACTCTTAACAACAGTGGTGAACAGAAGGACTTCTCTGGATGTGTGTGTGTCAAACCGTGAAGCTTGTGTACACAAAATAAGGTCTTAACTGATAGGTGCGCCATCTCCTCCACAAACGACTTGTTAGACGATGCAGTAAAAAAAGGCAAACTATAACCCACTCGACTCACATTTATAATATAAAAAAATATCAAATAAAAAATAAAAGCTGAACAATTTACACCATCTTTAAGGTCACTGCTCTAGCTCCCTGTATCTCATAGAATCAATTTTCAGATATTGCTACTCATCTATAAATTACTCAGTGGATCAGAGCCAAGTAAATATTAGACCCCCTCTCTCCGTATGAACCGTCTAGAGCCCTCAGGTCAGCAGGGTCTACGGTCCCAGAGTAAGGGCAAAGGTTGGTCAGGCAGCCTT
Organism: Novumbra hubbsi; assembly: GCA_016801125.1. Lineage (NCBI taxonomy): Eukaryota > Metazoa > Chordata > Actinopteri > Esociformes > Umbridae > Novumbra > Novumbra hubbsi. Next base: position 12,605 of record JACXGK010004675.1, read on the forward strand.
AAGACATTCATTATGTTTCGCGCTGTTCGAAAAAACTGCCTGAAAATATTAGACTTGCTCCAACATTGACCACTGTCAAATCTATGCTTTACCTTTATCTTTTCTTCCGCCTTTTATTATGCTTTTAACAATCTTTTAGACATCTTAAATATGATGGTCTTATTTGTATGCTTTGTGTATTATGCAAAACACGTTTCTAGTATGCCTGATGTTTTTCCTTTCTAACATACTGATTTGCCCCTGGTAGGAAATGTGCTCTACGCACGAACTTGCCGGGCCTTGGAAACAAATCACATTAGTGGAGGGAGAACCATGTGACGCGATAACCTTGCACTCACGCTAGCTGGACCCTGCATCTCCCTGAATGGAAGTTGCCAGCATATAGAGACGGCCCAGCAGTTACTTCCAACCATTTTACAACCAAGACAAATCATATATATATGTTGTTATTCCTCTTTAAGGTAACTTTATTGAGGAACTATTTTATTGCCCTCAAACAAGAAATAAATGCTATATATTGTAAAGACATTTTTATTTTAGTTGTTCTAATATATCGTGTTTTGTGAGCAAATGAAGAATTAATGTCCAGGTAAAAAGCTTTTCACTCTCGATTTTCACTCTCCCAGGCTTTTATAAAGTGAGGGTCAGCAAGGAGTCTAATGTAAGATCATTTCATCAGTAATGGAAAGGTTGCTAGTGTACTAAAAGCTCTGGTAACATCTTAACCTCTGTTCTGGTCAACATTGTTTACTAACTTGAGTTATTGCCATTCTTGCCCATTGGAGAGCTCTTGGATTTCAGATTTTGTTGAGGAAAATACTTTGGTTCCTCAAAAGTACGCAAGAACTTCGGGGGTTGTGGAATCAAATAGACTTTAATGAAGGTCATCATGAAGCCGGGAAGTTTCTGCAGAAAATACCAACGTACAACTTTCGAACACAAACATTTATACCATGTCCTGTCTCGTGTCCCATTCAACAGACCCTCCTAATCATGACAAGCTATAGGTAGCCCTTCCTCCTGGGGTTAGTAATTATCTCCCCCCCTTAACACTTAATGAAACTGTGTCGGCCTGGTTATTTCAGGAGACAATGCAACCCATGAGCCCCCAACAGTCCAAGAAGAATTACAACAGGCAGATAAGATATCAGTCAATCGCACACCCAGAGACCCAGAGACCCTTGACCAGAGACATGGGTCATGGTGTCAACTGGTAACTGTTATGACGTTACCTCAGTGTTTTCTGTGTCCCAGTGCTTGTACTATTATTTAGTGCATACTTGACTATGTGAATAGATATTGATTAGCATTATTTATCAATACATGCAGTTCAATACATTCATTGCTTATGAGGATATTGACAGCTTATTGATTATTAAAATGTTACTTCTATAATACTATGGTTACTTAAATTGATTCCTTAGTGAATTCATTATGTGGATATGTGAAACACAAAAATTCCCCTACAATTACGAAAGAAAACGTAAATGACAAGAGTACGAGCCAGGCATGTTTTGTAGTTACTCCACAGGATAATACACGTGATTACGAAGGATGAGTAGGTCACCAAGGAGGTCACAAAGTTACAATCTGGGCATAAACATTTGTTTTGGGCCAGCACAGGATAATGGTAGCAGGATTATCTTGTTAGAATAAGTCTAATGTAAGAACATGAGGAAATGTGAAAGGGACCAAATACTTTTCCGAATGCATGGCATGTGATGCTACTTAAAAAGAAATAAATTGTATTTTTTAGGAGTGAGTGGTATGTACAGTTGTGCTCAAACGTTTGCATACCCTGGCATAAATTGTGAGATTTTGGCATTGATTATGAAAATGTGATAGTGATAGTGATCATACGAAGCACATATGAAGTGATTGTGATCATATGAAACACATCGCTCATTTTAAAATCAGAATGATAACAGAAAACACTCAAATGGCCCTGATCCAAAGTTTACATATCCTTGAATGTTTGGCCTTGTTACAGACACACAAGTGTCTGTGTATAAATAGTCAATGAGTTTGTTAGCTCTCACATGGATGCACTGAGCAGACTAGATCCTGATCCAAGGGGAGTAGAAAAGAACTGTCCAAAGACCTGCGTAACAAGGTAATGGAACATTATCAATATGGAAAAGGATATAAAAAGATGCCCAAAGCCTTGAAAATGCCAGTCAGTACTGTTCAATCACTTAATAAGAAGTGGGAAATTCAGGGATCTCTTGTTACCAAGTCAGAAAGATTTCAGCCGCAACTGCCAGAAGAATTGTTCGGGATACAAAGGAAACCCACTGCTCTGGAAAAAGACAGTGTGGTTGATTCAAGGACGACGACACCTGAACACATTTTGGCAATACCTGAACCAAAATGAGCTGCAATATGGAGTTGCTTCTGGCACACTGTAATTAGGAATGGCAAGAAGAAAATAGGGCTTAATTGGTCACAAATAAGCGCTAGGTTTGGAGAGGGGTCAACAAGGCCTATAGTGAAAAGAATACCATCCCCACTATGAAGCAAGGCGGTGGCTCACTGATGTTTTGGGGGGGTGTGAGCGCTAAAGGCACAGGGAATTTTGTAAAAAATGTATGGCAAAATGAATGCAGCATGTTATCAGAAATTACCGGCAGACAATTTGCATTCTTCTGCATGAAAGCTGTGCATGAGAAGCACTTGGTGTTTCCAGCACGACAATGACCCTGAGCACAAGGCCAACTTGACCCTCCAGTGGTTACAGCAGACAAAGGGGAAAGTTCTGCAATGGCCATCACGTCTCCTGACCTTAATATCATCAAGCCACTCTGGAGAGATCAAAAACATGAGGTTCAGGCAAGACGACCAAAGACTTCGCATGACCTGGAGGCATTTTGACATGAGGAACGGGCAGCTATACCACCTGCAAGAATTTGGGGCCTCATAGACAACTATTACAAAAGACTGCATGCTGTCATTGATGCTAATACACGGTATTAAGAACAAAGGGTATGCAGAGGGACAGGGGTCATTTATTTTTTTTCTTCGTTGCCAAGTTTTGTTTTATGATTGTGCCGTTCTGTTATGACCTACAGTTGAATATCATACGACCATACCTGCTCAATTATGTTTTCTTTAATAACGGTACATGTTTGATAAATTCTAGGGTATGCAAACCTTTGAGCACACTGTATTTAGGTCCTGGGTGGTTTGGTTAGCAAAGCATGGCCCTTGAAATACCAGGGTAGTGGTGTGGGGGGAGGGGGAATCCATTCACTATAATTGGCTCAGGATTAGAGCATCTGGTAAATGTCTTTTGTTTGGTTCTCTTTTAGGTCATAGCTTTTTATTTGTTTCTTATCTGTTTGTATTTTAATTTAACTTAAACCCTTTGTTACAAGTTCTTTTTTTCTGTGTGTTTGTTCTGTTAAACAAGTATATAAAACCTTGTACTATCTGATTTCTTTACCCACAGCAAATGCATAATGCCTTAGCCCACCATTACTATATATATATAAATATATTTTCTCACAAATAATTTCTTGCCAAACTTTTGATTAACAACTATAATCCATGGATTTACAGAAGGGTCACTTTCCCATCAAGTGCAAAATATAAATATCCACCTTTGCGGAGGTATTATTATTATTATTGTACTTTGTTTGTTATTCTCTAAAAGAATAACAGTTAATACCTCATTTTGTGTAGATTTAAAAGAGTTACCCTTCATTCTAAACCCATCTTTATTTCTCATCAACATTTTTGTACCCAGTGCCAGAAAGTCAACTATGTTTTCTTTTGTGAGTTGTTTGTTTTTCTTCATGGAAAAGGAATCCTTTCAAAGAATCGCCAATGCTGACACTAAATATAAAGAAGGATTATGCCAAAGTGAACGAGTTAGAATGTTACGGCTGATTCAAGTTTATTTCATTACGACACTGTTATTTTGTGCATTTGACAATAAAATACTTTGACTTTGATATAGTAACACACTTTGAATGTAATGTTGTTGTCCTCTGTGTTGTTTTATGTGTTGTTATTACTTTGCCCCCAAAAGTGATTCCAATAGCTGGTATTTGAGTTGTTAGTTTGTCCTTTCTGTCCTCAGTGAAAGCAATTCGGTGTAAGCATTCCTGGTGCTATAACACAAAAGGACCACCACAATTGACTGGCACACATATTTCTGGCTGGGTGGCAGATGTTTGGGGCTACCTGGTGATACTATCTTATTCTTTTGAACCTATTTGATGACTTTCTGTCATGTGTGATTAATACACTGATACATTAAATAGCCCCACCACTCTAAACGCAACAGGACAATTTCCTTTCAATGTGCTGAGTAAAGACATTTGATGTTTTTCTTGTATTTTACGCCACTGAATACTTCACAAGACATCTTAATTTGGTATGGATGCATTTGGGAACACAACACCGTTTAACACCATTAAAAGTTTTAGTATTTGTCTGGCTCAATATGAAGGGCCTATTTTCAGTATTTACACTTAATTCTGAAAGAACTATGTACATAATTTACAGTTATTTATGCACCTGTATTACACCATCTCATAAAATAGATCCACATGAAATATGACTGCATATTGGGAAGTCTTGTTCTGATTGTTACTGTGTTATGTAGGTGTATAATGTTCTTGTTTGTGAAAAGGATACAACTGAAAAAGACCCTTACTCGTGTGCAAGGTAAGCGTACTAAATTGCTAAAAGGAATCATATTTTATAGCTATGTGTTAATTCAATTGAGAATTAGTGAGGCTGTGTGTCATCTACAATTTATGAATTAAGGAAATGAAATGATATGTGAGTGTTGACCATGACCACAATAATTTTAAGAATATGTCTCTCTAATCTCAGTGACATGGGGATAAAATTAAATAATTCTTAAAGGAAAGAGAAGAAAATGTCCACTCTTGCATAATGGTCTGATTATCACATTTAAATAAACTGGAGAGGGATATTTGGAAAGTGTGTTCTGTTTATTGGCACTCATGTTTTTGTTGATTTGTTCTATATTTAACTCCATCTTACATTAGTGAAGAAAACTATTGACAGCCCACCTTAAAATTCTACCTGAAATAGAAGCTTGAAAAATGCTTAAGTGTATTACAAGATCCTCATGACATTCTGATGAGTTTAACTGGCCAATCACCAGGGGAGAGGAGAACATTCTGGCCAATCAGCAATTTAGTCAACAATCCTGTATTTGAAAAGTGAAATTATAGTGTGGAAGACTTCCATAATTTAAGACTAATTAAGTCTCTTCCACTACATAATTTCACTTTTCAAAGTATGGAATTGAGTCTCATGCAAATCCACTCCATAATTTGAAAAGTGGTTTATAAACTTAATACAATCCACTTACCAATGACAAATGCTGTAGATTCTCACACAATCAGTTATTCATGAATGAGCCACAACATCAATCAAAGGAAAATATTTATTTTAATAAATTAAAATAGTTGAGGTTGCACTTTTACAAAGATGAGAAAATATCCTCAAATCTACTGCTGCCTGGATTTAATTGGTCAGATTTGTTTTTCCAACTTGCCTTGCCCTCAGGCTTTGCATGGTAATTACAAGCCTGGGACACATACCATTTGAAGTGTGCCTTGTTGTAACCCAACAACTAAACACATCTCACACAGGCGAGGAAACATTAGCACATAATTTATAAACATCTCAACCAAGTCCTTCGAGGTATACTGGAAACCAATATTTTCAGTGCAGGTTAATAGACTGGCCCAACTCACTGCGGCCCGATTGTGTTTCGCCTTGGCCCTATCAGATTTGAGTTGCTATTGTGAATCGAAAATTGTAGTTAAACTAAGTTATTAATTAGGTTAATATCGATGACATTCTGTTTAAGACAATTGATGTAGTCTCAATGGGCTCTAATCCGATTAAACCAATACCTATCGCCGCGGGTATTTGTCACAGATTTATTTTGAGAACAATTACTCAAACACACGATGCATGAATTTGAGCTCCAGTTGGAAATCGTGACACAGGGCAAAGTAGATTCTTATTTAAAATAAAGAGAGACCTATGGATCTTTTTGAACAAATGTTTTTCTAAACAAATATATTGGCCACAACAATGATAAACACGCCTCAACAGCACATTGGATGAGTCCACACAAAATAGCCTACATTAGAAAAGAACCGTTTCATGTCCTCGAAAGCAGAAAGTGGAGCAGAGTGTGTAGACTACACAGTTAATGTGCGTAATGAGATTAATTCCAGGGGGCTTGGTGTTTGTCAGGAGGGGCGACCGGTCACTCCCCCGTTGAAGCTGCGTAGATTGAGTCGCAGAATGATGGGGACCGCTGGGCACAAAAGGCGCTATAAAAACGTGGAAAATACAATACCTCACGTGAGTGAAAATACTGTAATGGGTGGAAGAGGCAGACGCGATTACGGTAGTCGTGGGCGTTGATTTAAGTATTGTTAAACTGTTTGATTTTGTTCGGTCATATTTGCACAGTTACACACTCTGTGGCTTGCTGAAACACTTCGAATACGGGCCTACACGTCGTTAATTCACTTTAAAAACTTAAGTGTGTGGGCCTGGTGATGTAGATGCAGTCTTTACTTTAGCCCATCCCATACGATTTTTATATACGTACATGAGAGGTCAGTTTGTTTTAATTCTGCTTTTAGAATTTTGTTTTATAGACACAACCTGTACATTTGCAAAACATGTTTTTGTTTGAAGGGGTTCTTAGATGTTCTTTTTCTCAGTTTTGTGCCAATAGTAGGAGGTATAACTAAATATCTAAAGAAAAGTAGAAAAAAGTTTAAATAATTTAGTTGACTACTTTTCATACGAAATGCAACCTCTTTTGCGGTAGTAGCACACAACGTGTATAATGTACAATTATGTCACTTCCCTTAAAAATGTGTTTGTGTTAAGCAGGCACAAGTCTGTCAATGAGAAGGAAGTTCATAGGATGGTGTTAATTCGTCAAGCGATTTAGGCCTGCTTGTCCTTGCGGTAAACATCAACATGACTTGCAGGTACAGAATATACAGTATATAGTGCATGATAGTGTTCAAACTAATATAAATTGACCATAATTAAAAGCCACACAAATATATGTATTACTTTCTTATTTCGTTCACCTGAGTCGGATTTGTATTATGCCATGGAAGACGGAGATGAAGTTGTGTCACCAGCAGACATTAAACTGGTTTGATCTGGAAACCATTCCAATAGTTTGAAATGCTTGAAGAGTGGCAATGTCGTGCTAGCAAACTGCACGGTGTCTTAGCACGGTCACATGGAAAATCCACCAGTATACAAAGGAAGCCGATTGAATGGCAATGGTTCACTTTTTGCAATACTCTCCTTCTATGGATTTAAATGTGTCTCAATATTCGTAAAAAACAACTAGAAAATATGTGCATGTATTTATCACAACTGACAAGTAAAAACATTTTTTAAATAAAAACAATATCTTTATATATGCAAACTTATTTTACAAATATAAATAAAGTCTGTGAATATGTAAAAGCAATTTTTAAAATAAAACCCTATTCTGTAGAAATGCAATTCACAAATAAATGTTCAACATTTACAACTGGCGACAAAGATTTGGTACTGTTGTCTAACATTTGTAACTGTTGCCTTACATTTACAACTCTTAAGTTTTTTACGGATCAGCATTTCGTATTTCCACATTGTTGACACACATTTGCCTTCGGTCGACACGTTCTCGTGTGCGTGTTTTCAGTCAGAGGTCTCGTGTGAAGTCAATGGTGGGTTATATGGAATTTCCGAACTGGAGCCTGGTAGATTGGAGTCAGTTGGTAGCTAGAACACATGCTTTCTGAAATGTAAGTATAACGTTTATTTGTATAATACATTTTCAGCAAATTACTGGATGGGGCAATACAATACACAAAGATCTTTTCAATATTTTTACGAATATTAAGACACATAACTGCATATCTTTCTCTCCTGTTTTTTGTTATGTAACTTCAGCAATTTCTAAGATTACTTGAAGATCACAGTTCATGGTCTCATATATAGAAAAGTCAAGGTAATCACAAAACATAAAAGCTCCAAAAAAATCAGTTATTTGCATTGTAAGTACTGGTAGAGGAAAAGCAAGCTAAATGGGAGAGCCAACTTGGCGGAAATCTATCTTCCTCAGAAGGTGATGCTACATTTATTTAATAATTAATAGCAAACAAATTCAGTGTATTTTTGATGGTTGATGACATTGTTTAAGTTGGTCTACATGAAATAGAAGTGGTTTTTGGTTACATTAGGGCTTTTCAAATGTTGTTGCGCTTATGTTGTTACACATGTATTGATAAACAGACGACACATTGCAGCCAAACAGAGATCTAAGTACCCATTCAAATTAGATGTCGATGCATATTTACAAGGTTTGACTAAGATCTCACTCTCCATTGGATACAGGCAATGAATAATACCTGTTATTGAATATTTAAAGAAAGTATTCAAGAATTAAGAGTAAACCAATAAAAAGAATTGTTGACAAAAAACAATTTTCATTCTTTAATCAAGTTACATTTGTTTTTCCTCTGTTGCTTTATGTTTCCCATGAGACAGAGGTGACTTTTTATTGGGTTTGTGTAAGTTTCCCCAATGAAGTGAACAGACCATGTTGACCCTGTTTGTTCTTGATTCATTCAGACAAATCTAAGAGAACACAAAATAACATGATACGAATTGTGATACCATGGTCATAAAAACTCCTAAGGCCAGACAAGAGGGAAATATGAGACACTTTTTTAAATGCACGAAAGTTGTGTTGTGTGTTTGTCACACTAGAGGACTCAGCACTCAGGAAAGGAGAATCCTGGCCTTTGTTTGGTTTTGTACACTGTGTCTCCGTGCAAGGTTCCGCATCAACAATAAGTCTTTTCATCACCCTACTGGGATTAGGGTAGCCCATGATTGAACTGATATCTTTCATCTGTCGTCTGAAGACGCGGATGAAGCTGCAGCTTCAAAATAAAGATGTTTATTGTATGTAAAATCAATAAGTGATTTACTGTAAATCTGTTGGTCTTATACTTCGGCTGTAAATGATACAGTTCATGTTCATGTATGATACCGTTTATGTATCATCTATTCTTACAGTCTAATTATGCCATGAATGCCCTATACAAATCTGACCATTAAGCATGAACCCATTGCAGTACTGTGACCATTGTTCTGCGGGCAGATGTGTATGGAACCAAGTAACTACTAAGACGTGATATCAGACAGGTTTACAACAAGGTAAACGTTCTCTGTCTTTACAGTGCCTCCAAGTAAACAGCCTTTCCTAACCTTAGTGCGGGATAGGAGACACGCAGGAACCGTATGGAGTGAGGCTGTGTGTTGGTGCTCTTCCGCAGGGG
>JACXGK010004675.1:22069-37036 GCA_016801125.1 Novumbra hubbsi
CCGGCGGGGTGTATACCCATCGAGAATATCTCCTTATTTGGCCTGGCAGCAACTGGCCATGTTGTGATGAGTGAATCACTGGATTAGTTTAGCCTTTTGCCAGCTTGAATTGCAAAGGCATGCTTTTAAATCAGACACAGACAGAGTCAAAGCAAGTTTGGTGCCTGTTCCCAAGTTTGGGAGTCCCTAGTTTTAGAAAGTTTGGTTTGTGCATACAAACGTCACTTGCTATGTAAGTGCTATGAGAGACTGCATTCATTCTGGTAAAATGCTTTAAGTTTTATGACTGTGGTACTGAGTAGGTAGGGGATTTCCATATTCTCCAGGTTGCTTAAGAGAGAATTAAAATTCCGCTTTCCACATGCTTTAATCACATGCTATAAGCTTTAGCAGTGTGAAAAAAAGCCATATAAAAAACCCAGAAGTTATATAATTTAAAACACTCAGCAAAAATCATTGGATAGCTAGCTTTGGTTATCCATTAACCTATTAAGTTCTAACATTTTATTCGTTTTGAGATTTCGTTTTTTTTTTCTAAAATGTAACCCCTATATGTATTCACTATACAGTACTCTCTGAATGATTGGTACCTAAGGTAAATATTGTCATTACAAAATACTTTAGTTTTCATAAAACTGGCTTTAAAACCATACATGCTTTAAAATACCCATCTCCACTATAAGTGCTATAATTACAAAGAGTAAAATAATCAGAGCTGTGATGGACCTGTCTGGAAGAGAGGTGTATTTTGTTACCAGATGGTTCAAGTGGAAATATTTTTCTAAGAATCACAATTGCAGAAGGTTCAATCCTGGGGTCAACAAATCTCCAAAATACGATTAGACGCCACCTCCATGCCAACAAGTTATTTGAAGGGGTTGCCAGCAGAAAGCCTCTGCCGTCACCAAACCATGCTTGAAGATTGCTACAAGTCATTGGAACCAGGGTATATGTTCTGATGAGACTTAAATGGTGCTTTGAGGCAACGAACACCAGTGGTGGGTTTGGTCATGCAGAAAAGAACCTAATCCCCACTGTGAAATGCTGGTGGATTTGTGATACAGGGCTGTTTGACCTTCAAAAGCCTTCATAGACTCCTGGAGGTTTTAGGCCAAAACCTGTCTGCCTCTACCAGGTGGCGCAAACTAAGTCATCATTGAATCTTTCAGCAGGACAACGGTCCAAAGCTCACCTCAAGTCCACACAAAATGTTTCACTGACCATAGAATAGTGGCCAACACTATACTATACTATTTCTTGATTATTTGGGTGCTTATAAATATATTTTTGTTTTGAAAAGTTTCTTATTGACTTAATTTGATTTAATTAAGTCCAAAAATGTATTTCTTTGTGTAAGCTCAAGCTGATAAATAACAATTACTTTTTGCCAAGCAACGTCTGATGTCCTGCGAGATGAAGCGATCGGATTTCTCTCTGGGTAGTGATTCACAGTTTTTTCTTTTATTTCTAGATGTGTGTCAATCTTCTTTGTGGAGTTCCAGGTGCACTTTGGTCAAGACTACTCTGGCACAGCCTGGATCCACTCACTAGTTGACTGCACCACTTTCCTTTTTGGTGAGAGAGTCAACCACGTCTAGGAGATTTCTTTATCAATAATTTAAAATAGGGTTGCACCAATATATCGGATAATAATTCATATTGGCCAGTTGCTTAGAAATGTCTTAATAAGTGTCCAATCTGCTCCATCTATATGGTATCATTGTGTGTCCTATTGTTTTCTTGTTATTATTTGTATTTATATATTTATATGAGGTATTTTCTGCTGCAGTTTTGTGGATTGTCTAATACCGTAAATACTACATGTACTGTTTGCCCCAGCATTGTATAATGTAAAATTAGAAAAAGAGATGTCCTTAGAGCTCTAAGACAGGATTGTGTCGAGGCACATATATGGAAAAGTGCACAGCCTGCTTGAAGTTTCACACCAGGAGAAACAAGATTCTCCAGAGTGACGAAACTCTGAACTCTGTTCAGGCAACACGTCTAGAGGAAACCATTAATCGCTCATCACCTGGCTAAAACCATCCCTTCAATGAAAGATTGTTGTGCTGCACTATGCTGGGGGGATGTTTTCAGAGGCTAGGACAGATAGAGTAGTCAGGATCAAGGAAAAGAGGAATGGAGCAAAGTCCAGAGAGATCCTTGAAATGGGATATTTCCGTTTTTGTTTTTACTAACTAAGCAAAACATTTTAAAAACCTGAATAAAACCTTTTTTTGCCCTTTGGTGTTTTTGATTGGATATATGTATAACTCTTAACTGCTACATGGTTTACAGTGAATTGTGTGTCAGCTACGTCCCATTCCAAATTATCAGTACCCCCTTTTTTGTTGATGTGAGGCAAACTAATTCAAAACGGTTTTTTTCCTATATTTGTTTAGCTCCGCTTGGCAGTTTCATTGGGAACCATCTTTCCACCAGGGCCACTGTGATCATTGGGGGCATCCTGTCCTCTGCAGGCCTGATCCTCAGCTCCTTCGCCACCAGCCTGGAATACCTCTACCTCACCCTGGGAGTCCTCACAGGTCTGCCCCTGTATCATCACATTGCTTTTAGCGTTCTCTGTTTAGCCTACACAGTGGGATTCAAGCACCAAATGTATTCCTTAGATACAAATTCCAATAGTCTGTCGGAGACAGGAAGACTGGCAAAATGGTTGTACAATATTGTTAATATTTATAATTTCATTGGATCCGTTTTTTATTTTATGGTTGTGTACATGGTGTGTGCTGCTATTTCGTCTTTGGAGCAGATCTGGGTTAACCTATAGGGACTTTTCAGTGGGTACAGCTAGTCACACCCCACTTTCAAAATGTTTAGCTTGCCAAACTCAGTGTTTTGTCAAATGATACAATGGACTATTGGACAGAAAACATTTAATCTGTTCATCATCTGGCTTGCGATGAACAGATTGAATGTATGAAAGATGTCTGCTGTGCATCATGATTTACTTTATTATTAGTGTTGGTAGTTACTTTTTCCATAATTGCCACAAAAACCAACACCTCCACCTCCAATACAAGAAAACCTAGTCCGTGTTCTGAATGCCCATAATAACCTTTCAAATAACTAATGTGCGGTTAGAACACCCGTACTAACCTTTTTTAAATGACTAATGTGTGACATCCATACTAACCGTACATTCCGCGCCAATGTCCCAATGTGAAAGTTGAAGGAACATTTACAGAGTAGTCAAGCTAATTAAATCAACCCTGTCTCTCTCCACTTTTCCATATGTGAAACACAAGCAAGCTAACCATGCCTGGACATTGGTCGAGGGCAGGACAGGGTTTATACGCAGGTTAATGGTCCACCGCAGTCTTCCTGTCCATCGACCACAAACGTTTGCCATTCCTTACTTCAGAGTTACGTATCAGGAGCTTGAATCTCACCATGAAAGGTTCACTCATAATGTCAAAGGACAAGGGTTATGTAACAAGCGCAGCGCCATGATAACGTAACTGAATCTGACAGTCTGTGGCGACTTGTTCCCATGCTCTCTTTTCCCAGGGTTAGGGTTTGCTCTCAGCTACACCCCCGCTGTGGCCATGGTTGGGTCCTATTTCATTGAGAGGAAAGCACTGGCCTATGGGATCGCAATGTCTGGGAGTGGGATTGGAACCTTCATCTTAGCACCTGCTGTGCAGCTCCTGATTGAAAACTATTCATGGAGGGGGGCCCTACTGATCCTGGGAGGGTTTGTGTCCAACCTGTGCGTCTGTGGGGCCCTCATGAGGCCCCTGGCGCCTAAAAGGGGAAGTCGGAAGCTGCACGAGCTGGAGAATGGATATGCTATGACACCTTTGAACGCTAAGATAGCAGAGTTGCAGCTAGTTAATGGGAAGGTAATGGATCCAACACTCCCAGGCTTAATGCCATTGGACCTCAAGACCGATGCGAAGCTTAAAACGGCTAAACTTGCTGAAATGAAACTAACTGAAGTGAAACTAGCTGAGGCACTCCTTGCAAATGTACAACTGGCTGACTCGAGGCTAGCAAACATAACAATAGTCGAGGGCATGGTTGTGAATGTAAATAACATGCTGACAGAGACAATTCTCGAAGAGATTAAGCTAACTGATCAAACACTCGCCAACAGGAAACTAAAGGAAATGAAACTATTGGAGAACCTCGTCATCCATACCCAGCCAGCTGACGTTAAGACTTTGGACGCAAAGGTTGTCGATGCCAAACGTGCAGAGAAGAATTTGACAGATGCTGGGATTCTGTCTAGCTTGGCGGCTCCAGAGCCACTTGGTCCCCTGGCAATGGAGTTTAGCTTCCTTCTGATGCCCGACTTCATGCTGCTGTCTGTGTCCTTCCTGTTCCTGGCTTATGGCTGCAGTGTGCCTTTTGTCTACCTGGTGCCCTACGCTCTGAGTGTGGGGGTGGAGCATCAGCAGGCTGCCTTCGTCATGTCCATCCTGGGTGTCACCGGAATAGTAGGAAACATTACCTTCGGCTGGCTCACCGACAGTGACAAGTAGGTCACACTTTTTGAAACTATTCAGGAATATCCTTTGTCACTTGCCACATTCTGCAGTGTTTAACACGGTTCAGGCTGAATTCTTGTGTCGTAGGTGTTTGAAGAAGTACCGGAAAGTGAGCTTCATGTTTGCTGTTGGTATGGAGGGTCTGTCCTGCCTCATGATCCCTATGCTGCACTCCTTCGCCCTGCTGGTGCCCTTCTCCATACTGTATGGTTATTTTGACGGTGCCTACTCTGCCCTCATACCCGTGGTGACGTCTGATTTGGTGGGCTCCTCATACCTCTCCTCAGCCCTGGGTGTGGTCAACTTCCTGCACGCTATTCCCTACCTTGTGAGCCCACCGGTAGGAGGTGAGAGGATTAATGAATACTCTCTCACACACACACACACACACACACACACAGTACATGCACACGCTCACGCACAATACATGCACATGTGTCAATTCCGATGAGCAAACAATTCTTATTGCATTATCCTGATACAGAACTTTGTATCATGGGTTCGACATGCCCCCCGTTTGATCAGCTGACATTTGTAATCGTCTAAAAGCGTCACTGGCCAAAGCACTGTGACGTCCGAGAGAATGACAGTTTCAGTCACCGTTGAGTCATCGGTGTATTTCCACTCATAAAGGCGCACTGAATTAATGAGGCACGCCGAATAAAATAAAAATGTGTGTGGTCTATTGAATAGTGTGAAATCTGTCTATGAAATTCTGTTTTAATAGTAACTTTCAATTCGGCTGGTAATACCTGCTAGGCAGCTGGGCCCCCCACCACATTTGACCCTACCCAATTGTGTGGGTTGCCTATTGGGAAACAACAAACCTTGAAGTCCTGACTGTTGTGGGTATAATCTTTAAATACTGGCCTCACTCAATTCCTTTACTTTCTTCTTTCAGGCTGGTTGGTGGACTGGACTGGTGACTATACTGCTGCATTCTTTCTCAGTGGATTCTCGCTCATTTCTAGCCCATTTATCCTTGCTACTGGTTTACTATTCCGCCGGTGCTGTAGGACACAGGCTTATAGTGCTGTCAATTCAAAATGTGCCTCCTTGAATAACGGCCAAATGGGTCTACCAGCATAACAGGCAGCCCATGAGGAACCAAAGCCAGCAAGGACTGTCCCTGCATGTTAAGACATTTTTGTAAGCAATGTTTGTGTAGTGAGTGGACTTTTTTTGTAATACCAAAGTATTGAAGGAAACTAAATAACGATGGTCCAGATGCAACAAAATAAAGTTCCTGGAAAGGTGGAAAGTTCCTATAACACAATAAAAGTACAGGTTTCTCTCATTATTTGTTTCCCAAAAAGTGTTATCAACAATGGATGGCTTTGAAGAAAAACACCTCAGTACTGTTTGTTCATTATGTTGAGCTATTGTACTGATGATTATGACTATATTATACATGCATCGTAACACCACCGTTACGAAATAATAAGAGATGATATAAGGCATATTTTGTATGATATTAGATTAACACTAAAATCCACTAAAGAGAAGCTAATTGTGCTGACTTTGTGATGTAATACAAAGGTTATCAGTTGGTGCTTTTGAACCAACACTGTGAAATAGGTACTTGTTTTTTTAAATCTGCGTACGGCAACACTAAACATGACCTTGGGTGATCCAGTGGTCAAGGTGCTGCAAATCAACTGTTGCAGTATGGGTATAAATATGGCCCACTCTTAGAAGAATCTGTCTCCTCTATCTTCACCCACAGTGTGTGATTATATCTTTAAACAGAATTCATCTTACCCAACAAAGGATACAGTGCCCCCTTTGGTCAATCAGTGTATGGGCAGAGAAACATTAAACCATCATTATTCTTATCAGGTATAATAGTTTTAAAATACTCCTGGTTTTAAGAAGGATGAAAAGAAAACCCTGTTTAACTGAGTGACCTTGACCTTATGAATATAAATCCTATTTTCAAGATACACGGACAGGGGGTCCTATTCACAGAAAGGGAAAGGAACATGTCTAGACAGTAATATTCACAGCAGAGTTTGCTTTATATAGGCTTGTATTGGGTGGCTTTGCTCTATGCAACTATTGGCCTAATAAAAAGTGTATGCTTAAAACGTTTTATTTAATTATTAAAAGTTGGATTAATTGGCAGATTAAAGGCACATCTGCATTGATTGATGTTTAATGACTGTTATTGTTAACATGGTCATACAATGTAAGTCAGGTAAAACAAAGGCTTTTGGAAATACACCCCATTATCATAAAATCGAAATGGTTTATGAAAATAGACAATAGAAAATCTAATGTATTATTTTAAAATGCCCAATTAATCAAATGTGTACACATTATTGTAGAAAATGAAACTATGAAATAGTTTTAGAAATAAAATGTTGCTATTCATTCAACTTTTCAAAAGTATGCTATATTTAAATATTATATTACTTTTTACTAATTTTGAGTTTGCGCCTTCGTAGCACACAACCAGTGAACATACCTTTAATATGAAGTTGGTAACAGTACGGTGTCTTTATTTTGAAATTTGAAGGGAAACTCGTAGGAAGTTGGTGCTTAGCGACCGCTAAAAGCGTCTGCTAATGCAAGGTAGCAAAAATTAAAGTTATGCTGTGGTATAACCTTGTGGAGCTAGTCTCGTTGATTATTCTTTAATCTTTTGATTACAAACAAACTACGTCTAGATGCCACCAAAAAGAAAAGGGCCTTTGCAAACAGTGCAAAGAGAGACGGATGATCTAAAAAAACAGGTGAGACAGTTGTACCCGACCTAACGTTGGCAGACGTTAGCTAGCTAGCCAGCCAACTTAGCTATGGACGTTAAAAATGCGACGGTCCATCACAATTGTGATATTTCTGTTTTTCCAGGTTGACAGTCTGATTAATGCTACACGGCAGTCGAGTGGGTCAGAACGCACGGAGGAGGCGTTTCAAAGGTAAAGTTAGCCACATTACTTAATCGTTAGGTTTCAATATTAAACGTTTGCTACATAGTCAATATGTATGCTTTTCAGTAAATGTGCATGGCAAATTCACATTCTTACATTACCAGTAGTATACTTCATTATAATACGCACAGTAGCAAATTTCGTTACGATTTTTTAATGTTTTCCCAATGGGCATTGTCGAGCAGAAAACTAGTGTGGGATTTTTTTCTTGAATAACAAAGATTGATATCAAAAAGTAAATTGAATGTTGTCAAAAACACAAAATGCTCAGGTTCAACCTAGCCCCACGTTTAACAGTGGGGATTGAGTTGACTTTGCGGCACGGTTATAGGTGTTATAGTTGAACTAGCTAACTCAAAACTCCCTCCCATCAGATGTATACTACTACAGAACTCAGTGGAGGAGACAACCAGAAGGCTTGAGAAGTTAACCAAAGTATATCTAATTTTAATTGCTACATTATCTTTGTTTAATCATTTTTAACATTGTCACGGTTGTGCCTTTAAGAATTCTGCTCTAAACATGATGTCTTGATGATATGCACACGTTTTTATTCCGTTCCTTACTAAAGGCGGCTGAGCCAGCCCCAGTGGGGAATTATGACCAGAGGAAGATGGAGGAGGAGAGGCGCCTATTTGGGCTTAGGGAGCAGCTCCTGGCACTAGCCCTGGAGCTCTCACCGCCACAGCAGCAAGAGGGAGAGTGAGGACCATAGTGATGCTTTTTTTAACTAAAAATAATTCAAGACTTGATAACTCCTAATGTGACTCAGTAGTTTGTATGGCTCCCATGTGCCTGTATACACTCCTGGCATTGTCTGGGCACGCTCCTGCTGAGAGGGCAGATGGTTTGTTTATCACATTTTCTCCAGCAATCCAGCAACACAAAACGTAATTTATATTTCAGCCACACATAGTCTTGTTCATTAATTACTGTATTCATGTTTATTTATTTTAATGTTGCGTAGTGTTCTTATGAGCAGATTTATAGTCCGAATAAATATATTTTAACATTTTCTCAGATAGTCTCGTGCAGTGCTGTGAAAATAAACTGGGAGTCTTCAAAGAGGAAACCTACCCAGCATTCTTTCCGTAGGTCCTCCACTAAGGAAGACGAAGGGGAAGAAGACAGCGAGGAGAGACAGACGAGTGACGAGGATATTACAGAAGAAAGTGATGATGAGGAGGATGTCGACACAAAGTTCACGGAACCGGTCCCAGATTCTGGCACTTATACAGTCATCAGTGCTTTTCAAGGGGAGCAGGAAGGAGATCTCTCTATTCAGGTGAAAATGCTGATCAGTCTAACGGACTAGTTTACGAGGGTCACATCCGAATTCCTGCCGTTTCACAATGACGATCTTCTGTGTTTCATGTTTTAGACGGGTGATGTCCTGATGATCCTCAGTAAGAATAGTGATGGTTGGTGGCTTGCTCAGAACTCTGAGGGAAATAAGGGACTGGTCCCCAAAACCTACTTGAAGGTAACCATTTGATTGGATCCTTTTATGTTAATTGGGGTCCTGTAATTCTAGTAAAAACAACACATCTTTTCAGATACATTCAGAACAAGATGAAGATGAAGATGAAGATGATGATGATGAGGAAGTGCCAGAGAATGAAGAGGGTGATGATCCCAGAAGAAAGCTGTGGTAAAGTGGGAGTGTTCACAGAGTTATCGCCTACAGCCTATCACTCACTCCTGCCGATGATTCTCAATTGTCACGGCTAATCGATTTCAGTTTTTGGATTTTATAATTGACAGAATGAAATGATGACACTGTGTTTGTACGCAATGTTTACAATAAATATTGTCTGCCACTGACAGCTCAAACAGGGAATGTTTAAAGAGTGTCATCGCAGAGGTAAGAAGTTTGCCGTGGACCGGTTCAACTTTATTCTTGTACATAATCTACAACCTGTGTATGTCAGTAAGATGTATATGCCATGTTTTATTTTGCCTGCTAATGTTCGCAGCTGCATGTTGATGTGTTCGATACATGTACTGTACATGGCTGTGTGTCATTATGTTCAGATGGATGCCACTAATGTTCTGTCAGCCATGGGTGCAATTCCTGCCGGTTTCAGGCCTTCTACCCTCTCTAAATTACTAGATGAAGGTGAGTTTCAGAGCTTAGACCTGCCTGCTCTTACATTGGCTTGAGTTTCTGAAGGTACAGAAAGACTTCTTTTCCACAAAAAATGGCAAAGGTGTGAACATATGGCTCTCTTGAAGACCGTGTGGAGGATTGGAAGTCTTCATGATGTGCCTGTATTCTTAAGGCTCCGGGCTTCTCACTGCTGTTGTGTCGTAGTTCCATCATACGTGCATAACAATACATAGTCTGCAGTTGGTTTAAAGACCGACCGACTGCGTGTATGTGTTCATAATGGTGTGTGGGTTTTACAGGGATCTCCTACAGAGGAAGTCACTTCATCCAGCCTGAGTTGAGCCAATCCAAACTGTCCTTCAAAGATTTAT
Organism: Novumbra hubbsi; assembly: GCA_016801125.1. Taxonomy (NCBI): domain Eukaryota; kingdom Metazoa; phylum Chordata; class Actinopteri; order Esociformes; family Umbridae; genus Novumbra; species Novumbra hubbsi. The sequence goes on from JACXGK010004675.1 coordinate 31,998, forward strand.
TCCTGGACCCAGACACTGGAAAAGTAAGCATTTTTGTTGAAATTCCATTTAATCTAGCTCTGTCAAAATAAATCCTAAAACTATTTTCTAATATTAATTCTGAAATATATATATATATATATATATATATATATATATTTATATATATTTATAATGTTTTGTATGTGTATGTGAAAAATCTATTTCAAACTGCATTTAGTTTTGTGCAGATTGTGGCCAGTAGATGGCAACATTAGGCCACACAATGGAAGATCCGATAAACAAAGATGAAAACGTTAATTCGAACATTGTCGACCCACTGCACCAGGTCATAAATATTTCCCCCTAGTCGCTCGCTGGAGGTCATTTTGTGTGGATCTGGCAGTGCTCCTCCTGTTCCTGCTCGGACAATTGTCTGTGGCCACCACCCGCAAAAGCACTCCCTTTATAGGGGTTGTCTAGCTATTGCCTCCCCTGTGCACCTGCTGTCACTTTCATTTGCATGGAAACAGATGACATTGATTGACAATATCTCATGCTTTCTAACTGGACAGATGGATATCCATGAAGCTTAATTTTCTTGGTGTTATACTGGGATTAATTGTTTTGAGCAGTGTTTATACGAAAAGTAACACACAAGGCTCTCCTCCTCATTAGGTTCGTCAGCGGACCGTGAGGACATCCCTCACTCTGACCTTGTGGAGCTGCAAGAGTATCCCCACCCCAGGGGTCGGAGTTCAAGTCCTCAGTCGGCACATACGTCTTTGTACCTTTGATGGCACTAAGGTTCGACACCTACCATACCTTACCCCACCCTACCATAAGGGCGTTTGGATTCAAATCTGTGTTTCTGCACTTTCCTTTTGCCTAACTGCTTGCTCCTTTCATTGTACCACTTGCCCTCTGTAATTCTACTGCTACCCACTAGAGGGCAGTAGCGAATCCTGTTGTCAACATAACTACATTAGTCTCTGAGACAGTTGTAAATGTTGTAAGTCAGGTTCAATCTGGTCTCTTTTCAGGTCCTGAGTAACATCCACACAGTCCGAGCCACTTGCAATTCGAACAATGTCAAGACATGGTCCTTTTCTCCACGGGTACTAGATTTATTGTGATGTTGCACAGAAACAGTTAAACAACCAGACATACTGTAAATATCTATATAAAGCTAAAATGTAAGTTTAAATGCTTGTTGGGTTGGTTTTATCTGCAGATGATTGGGATTCTACCCTGCCTTTTAGATGGACACTGTTTCTTGAGGTGCAGCTCGGACTCTCCTGAACTTGGCATATTATTTGAACTTGGTGTCACATACATCCGAAATGTACGTTTCTTTCTTTTTCACCATTCCACAGAAATACCTCCTAAGTCTACTGCTAATTTTTCTCTGATTATTTTTGATTAAACTCTCTTTGAGAGTGTTTAAAAGCATTATATGCACAATAATTTAGGATTCTAGGTTTACGTGTTGACATATTAATCTCCAGTCTACAGGTGAGAGAGGGGACTTGAGCTGTGGCTGGGCCTTCCTGAAACTATTTGACGCCAACGGAGCACCTGTCCCATACAAGTAGTGTTACTCTATTGCTAGTAGTGTTACTCTATTGCTAGTAGTGTTACTCTATTGCTAGTAGTGTTACTCTATTGCTAGTAGAGTTACTCTATTGCTAGTAGTGTTACTCTATTGCTAGTAGTGTTACTCTATTAATAGTAGTGTTACTCTATAGCTTGTAGTATTACTCTATTGCTAGTAGTGTTACTCTATTGCTAGTAGTTTTACTCTATTGCTTGTAGTGTTACTCTATTGCTTGTAGTGTTACTCTATTGCTAGTGGTGTTACTCTATAGCTTGTAGTGTTACTCTATTGCTAGTAGTGTTACTCTATTGCTTGTAGTGTTACTCTATTGCTAGTAGTGTTACTCTATTGCTAGTAGTGTTACTCTATTGCTAGTAGTGTTACGCTATTGCTTGTAGTGTTACTCTATTGCTAGTAGTGTTACACTATTGCTTGTAGTGTTACTCTATTGCTAGTAGTGTTACTCTATTGCTTGTAGTGTTACTCTATTGCTAGTAGTGTTACTCTATTGCTTGTAGTGTTACTCTATTGCTAGTAGTGTTACTCTATTGCTAGTAGTGTTACTCTATTGCTTGTAGTGTTACTCTATTGCTAGTAGTGTTACTCTATTGCTAGTAGTGTTACTCTATTGCTAGTAGTGTTAATCTATTTCTAGTAGTGTTACTCCATTGCTAGCTTTGTGTTACTTTGTGTTACTCACCGTGCGATGCTCTTATCAAGACAAATGCCCTAGAATTCATTAGCATTGACTGAATGTAATATTTCATGTGTTTGTCTGTTTCTATCGGTAGAACCTATGAGTTGCTTGTGCATGGAGGTACACCATATGAGAAGGATGTAGAGGTGGATCCGTCTATATCCAGAGGAGGTATAAACAGAAGTTGTATTCAGCTGCACATTGTTCATTATATGGTTTGGAATAGGAATCTCTGAGCGTTTTCTTACGCCTGTGCTCTCTCTGTCTCTTAGGAACAGGAACAGGCATGCTGCAGCAGATGATGTTGTCCAGGAAGCTCCCTAAACTTGTCCTCAAATTGCAATCACCAAAGGCTCGCACAAGGACACAACTGAGGTAAGTGTTAACAGGGCACCCGCTGGCACATTGACCTGGCTGTAATGTAGCTAACCTCTCTCCCTGCTCTGTCAGTGTTCTTCCAGACACTCTAGTGGGCAGTCTCTCCAGTATACCCTTGTTGGTTCTGCACAGACAGCTACTGGCAGATGTTCTGCTTATGGAAAGGGCTACCATGCAGAATGCAGGTACGACTAATGGCCATCGTTATTGGTACACTTGATAATGAATTACAAAGCAATTTCCAAGCCATTTGAAGATCACTCTCCAACAGATCATTTACAAATAGAGGAAATTCCAGACCACTGAAGCTCAACATAGGAGTCCTAATCCTATTCAAATGCTGGAGACGTGAAGCTGTGCTGTAAAGAAGACTGGGCAAATGATTTTCCCAGTCCATATAAGAGACTGATATGAATTAGTTTAAAGAAGGCCAGTTTTATTGCTTCTTCTTCAGCACAACAATTTCAGCTGTGAATCCAAAAAAGGTCATTTAAAATGAAAAACTTGGATTATCAAACACAGCGTGTCATTGGCACACGGGACTGATGACTGCTGATAATGTTTCGCCTTTGTAGATATTCCAAAAAAACATCTGCTGTTTCCAGCTACAAAAGATAGTTACAACATCAAAAATGTCTACACTCTGATCAATTTGGTGTTATATTAATGGACACACTTTATTTTAAGTGACTCCAAACTTTTGAATGATACTCGGTGTGTACATTCTATTTTATGCACTATGAAATAACATTTGAACTATTGTGGGTCCTTGAGAGCAGGTCCGAGAGAGCAGGTCTTCATGTTAAATTGAATGTGTTGTAATAAATCCAGACGACAGGTTTTTGTCTAGCAAATGGGCAATATGCTAATTTTCTTTCACTTTCAAGGAGTCACCCTCCATCTCAGCCAGAGTGTCACCGTTAAATCTTTCATGTTTGTTCGAGGATATAATCGAAAAACAGAAACCACATTTAAAAAATATTCGCTTGTAACCTGAAACTACAACCCTCTTTCCATTAAGATGGAACAGCACTTAAAATGCGTATAAAAACAGAACGCAATGATGTGCAAATACTTTATTCTCGTATTTAATTGAAAAATGTACAAAGACAACATATCAACGGTTGAAACTGAAAAATATTATTGTTTTGGAAAAAAATCTTAATATTTCCATGACGGTGCCACTCTTGGTGACGGGTGCATTCAGCCCAGGCCCCCAGAAACCCCTGCAGCCCTAAAAGAGGTTGGTTAAGGGAAGCGGTATTCCACTGTACTTCTAAATCAGATCAAGCAGAAACCTCAACTTTTGAATACTTTATAGACACTGCTTGAAGGAGCAGTGAGACACACAGACAGAAGGAAAAGGGCACTGATTCAAATCTTAACGGTCTTTAAGCAGCAACACATCCCCCTTAAATCACATAATTAACACCATTGTTGACCTTTGATATGGGGTATGTGGAATTACGAAGATCAATGTTTGTTTATTAGCAAGGTGATCACTTGAACACAGACTTGGCTAACCCCACACTAAGATGGCCTTTAAGAGATGGGGGTGTTCATTCTGCCAAACAAATAGGAATAGTTAAGCAACATTTATCCAATTGTATACTCTAAACACATTTCAGTGACGTAAAAGAGGAGTTCCATTAAAATCTGCAACCAAAATATATACTTCAATTTCAGGGTTAATTTTTCCACAAAAATGTTTTACATACCCCAATACACCCCTGAAATTGGATGGGCTACTCCGAGAGAACTGCTTTTGTGTACTTGTGACACTTAATGTCAATTTGAAACGTGTGTACATTTTTTAAATGACAAAGATGTTTGTGAGGGATGTGTGGGAGGCACTGATGAAAGAAGATGGGGCGTGAAAAGAGTGCATGCACAGTATGTGTAATCTGATCAGTAATGATGGACAGGCTAAAACTGTGTTCTCTGTTTGCAGAGTCTGTTATGTTTACATACTAACATTGGCAGCATTTATAGCTGTGCGGCCTTTGTGTTGTCACTAGGGAAAATACTAATAGAAACATCTTCATTCATGTAGATCATCAATAGAAAGTTTTACATAATGTTGAGTTTTGGGAAAATGTTTTATTTTTGGAATCATCTTTTGGTTGTCTACAAATGTTAAAGTTATTTTTTGCATAAGTATTAAACCCCGTTGCTATGACAAATGAGCTGTGGTTCAGCCAAATGCCTTTAGAAGTCAAACTAGTGGAATAGAGAAGTCAAACTAGTGGAATAGAGAAGTCAAACTAGTGGAATAGAGAAGTCAAACTAGTGGAATAGAGAAGTCAAACTAGTGGAATAGAGAAGTCAAACTAGTGGAATAGAGAAGTCAAACTAGTGGAATAGAGAAGTCAAACTAGTGGAATAGAGAAGTCAAACTAGTGGAATAGA
>JACXGK010004676.1:0-2500 GCA_016801125.1 Novumbra hubbsi
AGTTAAAACATACATTACATATGTACAGTAGATCCCATATAAGGTGTAAATAGTTAAAATTCTGACTCAGATGTATAAGAATGGGCTGGTGAGTTGGTTTTTTAATTCCCCCCAAAATAGTTTTATTACATTCCGTGGGCCGGATGGGACAGCCTCGCGGGCCGCTTATGGCCCTCGGGCCGTAGTTTGCCCACCCCTGTACTAGATGGTTCATACAAAGACTACCAAAGGTTCAACACATATCACGTTACATACGACCACAGCACCAAAGACACTGCCCTCATCAATGATGGGTCAAGACAATTATTGAGTGCAGACCCAGGAAGCCCCTCAGGGGGGGGGCTAATGTTTGCAAGGGCAACACAAGTAAGCTGAGGCCTAACTGGTGCCCTTCCTTCCCGGGATAATGGGTAGACGTCCTGCTCCGTTATCCGAGTGGAGAGGGCGGCTCGTCGGGTCCGGTGTGTGGTACTTACGAGTGGTGGAGGAGAAGGAGGCTGGACGGGGCCCGCTGGGGTTGATGGAGGGCAGGGGGGGCATGGTGGAACTGCTGCCGGGAGGGGCTGGTCTGGAATGAGTCTTGACATTCACAGGAGAGCCGGGCATGGCAGGGGCCTTCTTCTCTCCACTGTCTGAGGAGGAGAGAGAGGACAGGGGAGGTCAGGAGGAGGAAGTCAACAGGAGCCCGGTGGGTAGTCCTGCTGCAAGACCCCCCCCCCACCAGCTACTCAAGTTAGGAACACACACTCGCGCGCAAACTCCACAATTCCAGACACAATTCAACACACTTGACGCAGAATCTTTAAAAAGTCCCCTCCTAAGTCCCCCACAACCCCCCCCCCCGGAATTAAAAACAACAACAGGACCCCAAACCTCTCCAGAATACCCCCCCACCCCACTGACCCCGCCAGAGACGCACCAGATGTCTCGGGGGCCAACCTTGCCTTCAAATCCACCAGCCCTCTATTGAGCTCAATGGCAAAAGTGCTAATGAAGAAAAACCATTGTGTCCGAGGGGAAGAATGGCCCTCGGAGGGGGGAGGAGCCACCGGGGGCCAATGAGAGGAGAGCAGACAGAAGGGAAAGGGGCTGGGAGCCATTTCACGCTTTACTAACAAGATCGCAAAAGCTTTTGAATGTTAAACGCATACTTCTCAATATGCCACGGCATATGAATGAAATGAATGGTACCACCAGATCAGTGGACGGGGGGGGGGGTTGATGATAATCTTTAGATCAGACAGAGTCTTTGTTGGGCCTGGATCCCGCGAAGGCTCGGTTTCGGCTCCATTCGGAGTGGATCAGACGCTTCAAACTGCTTTTAGACAGATCATTAATAGACAAGCAAAGTTTAAAGGGTCAAAGGTTAGGGTGAGGGGGCCTCTTTTAAATGCAGTGCCGTGGGTTTTAGGGCTTTCCCTTAGGTTGGCAACACTGTGCCTTGTTTGATGCCTCCGGCTGATGGTCTGTTCCATTACACACCAAGCAAATGCAACAGTCAGCAAGTTTACACATTTGTGAGCATGCATGATCCTCAAATTAAGCAAAGTGCCCTTCATTAGCAAGCGATGAGAAACAGTTGGGCTCGACAGCAGGGTGAAGCCAAGAGAGCGGACGGAACGGACGCTGCAGGATACTGATCCAACCCAAACCGGTCGGTCCAAACAGGCCCGGTGACCTGGTGGCTCGTGGACCCGACCTCTCTAAATAGAGAAAAGAACCGGAGCAAAATGCCCATCTAGCGGCCCCGTTTATCGGTCGACTGGACCCGTGAACCCGTAAACCACCCCCCCCAGCCCACTCCTGCCCCTTACCTGAGCCACGCTTTACTCCACCCTTCCTTCCCCCTTCTCTCTCTCTCCCCCCTACTGTGACCGGCCTGCTATCTCTCCACCTGTTTACTAGACCAGGGGACAGGAAGGAGGGCTATACAGCCATTTGGGCTTCTGACACACACACACAGATCTTGGCAGAGTTTAGCCTGGAGCCTATAACCTGGCTCCAAAGATGCCGTCCTTATGTTCAGGAAATTAGGATGACGTCTCAATAGGCCTCTCTGTGGGGTGAGAAGCTTCCGAATAACAGCACCAGTGCCCCATGCAGAGACGCTTGATGTGATTCCTATTCCACAGAAAGGAGGCTTGATGTGATTCCTATTCCACAGACAGGAGGATTGATGTGATTCCTATTCCACAGACAGGAGGCTTGATGTGATTCCTATTCCACAGACAGGAGGCTTGATGTGATTCCTATTCCACAGACAGGAGGCTTGATGTGATTCTTATTCCAGACAGAGACTCAAGGTGATTCTTATTCCACAGACAGAGACTCAAGGTGATTCTTATTCCACAGACAGACTCAACGTAATTCTTATTCCACAGAGACTTGATGTGACTCCCTTTCTCCCGGGGAAAGGCCTCTGTTGCACCTAGTGCTGTGGTCGGTGTTCAGTAGACCATATTTCTTGAGGCAGCCCGAAATCTGATCCAATTGTTCATTT
>JACXGK010004676.1:7500-36937 GCA_016801125.1 Novumbra hubbsi
CAACTGACGTCTGAACACTGACGTCTGAACACTGACGTCTGAACACTGACGTCTGAACACTGACGTCTGAACACTGACGTCTGAACACTGACGTCTAAACACTGACGTCTGAACACTGACGTCTGAACACTGACGTCTGAACACTGACGTCTAAACACTGACGTCTAAACACTGACGTCTGAACACTGACGTCTGACTGGATTCCACTGTTCAGGTGGTAGTTGTAAGATCCAAACAGATGAAGCTGGATATAAAAGGTATTACATACATGGAATCTGCATTACAGTCTATCTATGGTTTTTAGGCCTTAGTTTGATTTTAGACCTTTACCTACCCCTGAAAACCTGTCTTATGGATTTCACTGAATACTTTTGGAATGAACACAACACTAATAAAGTATTTGGCTATTGGAAAGTTCTTAATAACTATTATGTTTCTACCTCCCACACTCATACACTCCTCCCAAAACACACACACACACTTATATGCAATCACACAAACCCACACCTGCACCTTTGCAACCAATGGTCCCATTGTCACCTTGTTTGCTGGGAGTGTTATTCATTCCGGCCAACACACACCCGAGGGGTGAGATGGGTGGTGTGTGTGGAGTGTATGCAGCCGAGTGTGGGATCAAATGTGTGTGAACACTCAAACAAGTGTTCATTCGTGAATGAGAGGCAGTGCCCCACTGGCCTGGCATCGCCCAGTACTACGTTGAGGTAGACCCACAGTCAGGCTGACTTCAAGCAGCGTACCTTGAGAGGACACTTATCGGAAAAGGCATGACCCGATCATCAACTCACCCGGGTATTTAGTTGCTGCTATCAGAAGAAAAATGTAAATACAATAACATTCACATAACCGCTACATGCACCTTTCGTAAGTTTCCGCAAACCACGTCACTCCCAGAGACGTGGAGCTCGCTCAGAACATTATCTGCTTACAGGGTTACAGCCAGGTCACCTCTCCGTGCCTAATGGATTTGCCCGCCATCCGTCATCCGAGTCGTCACCACTACGACAACTCTTTCAACTCCCGCCGGCTCACATGAGAAACGATCGCTGACAAATACATGACACAATGAAAACGGGGAGGGGGCCGCTAGTTGACCCGTTTGGACGTTACCTCAACGTTCCCACCGCCGCTGTTGATTAACGATCCGGCTCGCCTAAACACCGCCATAAAACTCTCCCGACACCAGGCTGGGTAGTAAATCAAAGAGCGTTGGGTGCTTCCGGGCTCCTCTTGACGGTCGAAGGGTCAGACAAACTGTCTCCTATTCGCCACAAACCACCTGACATTCCACTTAACCCCTCCCTGCCTGGGCACCGCTTTCATCCACGCTGCTCTGGACGGCGTGAGAGAGGCAAGGGCCAAGGACAGCCCCATAAAACTGGATACAAGCCGTAGACATTAGGAAACAGGGGAGCCCAGCGAGGCGAGCTCGTCTGACACCAGGTGCAAGAACCCAGGCTTAATGTGAACAAGGCGTAGAGGGGTCATTCTGAGCCAGATGTTCAATACGCCACGGGCCATCTTTAACGCATTAAAAAGCATCGGTTCTCACAACAATGATTGTGATGGAGACAGAGGGAAAATGTCAAAAGACGAGACAAATACATCCTTGCACAGCAGAGGTTTTGCCCCCCCCAGAGACAATGTGACAGTTTCAACAGTCTGATATGTTTGGGAGCATGCCTAGAGAATGTCTACACTACCCTATGACCTACATCAGTCTGTTCTACACCAGCCTATTCCCTACATCAGTCTGTTCTACACTACCCTATGACCTACATCAGTCTGTTCTACACCAGCCTATTCCCTACATCAGTCTGTTCTACACCACCCTATGACCCACATCAGTCTGTTCTACACCGCCCTATGACCTACATTAGTCTGTTCTACACCACCCTATGACTTACACCAGTCTGTTCTACACCACCCTATGACCTACATCAGTCTGTTCTACATTACTGTATGAGCTACATTAGTCTGTTCTAAACCGCCCTATGACCTACATCAGTCTGCTCTACACCGCCCTATGACTTACATCAGTCTGTTCTACACCACCCTATGACCTACATTAGTCTGTTCTACATCACTGTATGACCTACATCAGTTTGTTTCCACATATTCACATTAGTCATATACACATTAAAATGACAACTAAAAACAGTGAACTGAGGGTGGAGAGAAAAACACACACACACTCACACACATACCGCCATGTAAAAAAATTAGGACACCCCATGAAATATGGGCAAACCAATATTTGATCAAACAATATCAATATATAAAGCTTATGTAATTGAACCAAAAACAATGACATTTTGGCAATTGTTGACCATGATATAATTTACTTAACAAAGGTTTTACAAAGATGATGTCAGAGACTGGTACAGTTATAGGAAACGTCTAATTGAAGTTATTTCAGCCAAAGGGGCCAATACCAGCTATTAGGGCATAGGGTGTCCAACCTTTTTCCTCAGTAAGAAATGGCATCTTTGGAAATCTTTGGTTAAATACATAATCATGGTTAAAATGTCATGGTTGAACACACACACAGAGAGAGAAGATGTTCACGTTCACCCAGTGGCTCGTTAGGCAACAGCAAGCCGTATGTGCCTCAGGTGTTCACCGGACAAGGTCCACTTCCGCCCCCCAAGAACGGGGAGGAGTAGCAGGTTAGACAACCCTAACCCCAACCCTAACCTTAACCCCAGCCCTCTGGCAGTAACTGATAAGAACAACAAAGAGGCCAGCTGTGTTTAGAACAATGAGGAGAATGAGTGTGTGGGGTGTTCAAGGAAGGGTGTGTGTGGGGGGGGGGCGTGTGTCTGTCCCCCAGGCTCCACACACGCTGGGCCTCCCTCCCCAGTACAGTCGGTGGGTCAGTACACCATAACTCACACATCAGGACGGGGAAACAGGGAACCGGACAGCACAGGCCCCGGAGAGTTAAGGTGCTCCTCGCTATTAATGACAGACTTGGCCCCTCCCCTCACATTCTCGGAGGAATGTGACAACCAGTTAGGGGGGGGCAAGTCCCCGCCCACAGGAGATAAAGAGAGAGCAAGAGGTAAATAGGAAGAAGGAAGGTCAGTGGGAAGGGAACGACAACAGGAAGGGAAAACCTTGAGGAATGACGGACAGAGTAGGAGGAGAGAGGGAGAGGAGAGGCAGAGAAGAGGCAGTTGGGTTTGGGAGGTGGAGCTGAGCTAACACACTCTCTGCAGAGGTCACCCAGAATAGATAGATCACCTAGGAGACAGAGAGATACGTGGAAAGACTATAATGGGGTTGGGGGAGAGAGAGATGTAAGATGAGAGAGATGTTACCCCCTAGGTCTCTGTGCATGATTCTGAGACCACCTGTACACCTCCTATATCCTTGAACCCACCTGTCAACTCCTTAAATACACCTCCTATATCCTTAAAGACACATCCCAACTCCTTACACAAGCCTCCAATCTCCTTTAACACACCTCCCAACTCCTTGAATACACCTCCTATATCCTTAAACACACATCCCAACTCCTTACACAAGCCTCCAATCTCCTTTAACACACATCCTAACTCCGAAGACACACCTCTTATATCCTTAAACACACCTCCCAACTCCTTTAACACACCTCCTATATCCTTAAACACACCTCCTTACACAACCCACATCTCTCCTTACACACAACTCCAATATCCTAAACACACCACATATTTCCACAACAATCCCTTTGGCCTCCCGCTCAGAGTATAAAAATGGGATTTCTCTGAAAAGCTGAGCACAAAGTGTACAGAGCACACTGCTTGCTCTTACAAACGGATACACCCACATGCCCACACACACACTGACTTACTGACACTAAGGGACGTTTCTCAGGGGCCCAACGAGCCATTTAGCGGCGCCCCCCCACCAGCCCCGGGCCTCCAAGACAGGAGACACTGAACAAAGGCCCGCGGTTCTGGGTCACCGGGCCGGGGCAGAAGGCATTACTCTGAGCAAAACCACCCGAAGCCTCCCCGCCATAGACGCCCGGCCGGACCTCTGACACTTCTCACAGGAAAGGGCCCTCACTGTAGAGCTGGTGGAGGGGTACAAAGGAGGCATTCACACACACACACACACAGACACCGGCAGTCATAATCACACACACACACAAACACAGCGACCATAGCGATGAAAACAGTGGTTTCGAGAAGACATCGTTATTGGGAGGTGACAGGTCGCCCCCCCCCCACCCCCCCCGCAGGCCTGATATCACAGCCTCAGTTGCTAGAACTAATCAAGAGCTTCCTGCTCTGCTACGTTTGAAGCAGCTGCTTCGGGACCGGTGTGTGTGTGGTGGGGCGAGAGAGAGAGAGAGAGAGAGTGAGAGGGGAACTGAGAGATAAAGGGGGCATTCTGAGCAGTGATTGTAAGGATTGGAGCTTAGTGGACAAAGGAAACAGAGAGCTTCTGCTGTCAGGAGTGTGACGATGTCCAGCCGGCCCCCAGACGCAGGACTCGCAGGTTTGAGTATGCCCAGTCCGATTTCCCCACCGACATGGAGTCCTGTGTTCCTGAGCTGAGACTAACCAGGTCCCCTCTATCTATCTCTGTCTGTATCAGGCTGTCTGTCTGCTCCCCGTTCGTCTGTCCATCCTCTCCACCCCGGACCACATTTGAAGAGACGATGTTTGTGAAAACATTTATAGATTGGCCTGCATTATAAGTTGACCGGGTGTTGAGGCTTACTGAGATGCTAGAGAATTCTATTCATTATCAGCGTATAGCATTTTCAATAACAGCATTATCTGGAAATTACCCATAGCCATGCATAGCTAACCTTCTCCCCCTTTCTGCAGTCGCTTGAGCCTCATCGTATGAGCAGCATCCATTTTGTTTACCTTAAACGTGTTGCCACGTGGAACAGGCATTTAGCACAGTGAGAGTACACGCCAATACGGCAGGGTCACTTAGTGGCATTTAGTTAACTAGGATCAACCGTCTCAGCTCCAAAACAAAACAGTATGTAATGTCTTCAGTGTAGCCGACATTCCTACAACTACACTGTCAGAAAGTTCTACGTCTACATTGTCAGACAGTCCTACATCTACACTGTTAGATAGACCTACGACTACCCTGTTAGATAGTCCTACATTTACACTTTTAGATAGTCCTACGTCTACACTGTCAGATAGTTCTACATCTAAACTCAGATAGTCCTACGTCTACACTGTCAGATAGTTCTACATCTAAACTCAGATAGTCCTACGTCTAAACTGTCAGATAGTCCTACGTCTAAACTGTCAGATAGTTCTAGGTCTACACTGTCAGATAGTCCTAGGTCTACACTGTCAGATAGTCCTAGGTCTACACTGTCAGATAGTCCTAGGTCTACACTGTCAGATAGTCCTAGGTCTACACTGTCAGATAGTTCTACATCTAAACTCAGATAGTCCTACGTCTACACTGTCAGATAGTCCTAGGTCTAAACTGTCAGATAGTTCTACATCTAAACTCAGATAGTCCTACGTCTACACTGTCAGATAGTCCTACATTTAAACTCTCAGATAGTCCTAGGTCTACGCTGTCAGATAGTCCTACGTCTGCGCTGTCAGATAGTCCTACGTCTGCGCTGTCAGATAGTCCTACGTCTGCGCTGTCAGATAGTCCTACGTCTACATTGTCAGATAATACCCTGTCTACACTGTGAGATAGTCCTACGTTTAAATTGTCGCTGTGTGTTCAATCCTATAACCAGGCCCAGTGCCAAAACTTGCAGACGTTTTCACTACTGAGCTGTCAGGAGTTCTCTGAATGCAACAGGGTTCCAAGTGCTAAGCTAAATGTTGTTAGCTGTGTTCCTAGTCATGAGGAGGTACATGAAGGGTGGCGAATACACAGACTGTATAATACGGAGCGAAGCTGGACCAAGCACTCTCTCACTCAGTCACACACACATTCACACAAACAGAAAACAACCTCAGCGAGCAACACAGAAATGGTGAAACATGAAGTAGTTTTACCTCCACCCTACTAGTCGTCCTTTGCGTGTCCTGACTCAGCCGAGGTGCCTTTCTTGTCCGTCTATATTTTCTGGTTCTCCTCTCTCCGTCTCCACGCCTTCATATGTCAGACATGTGTTGGCGTTCCCACATATGTGAGTCCCAGTGTGGTGGAGTCTGGAGCCAGAAAAACACAGATGGCTCCCAGATGGAAGAGGATATCCAGGCAGCTCGGCACACACTGCTCTCTCCCTCCCTGTTCTCTCTCTCTTTCCCTGTTCTCTCTCTCTCTCTGTCTCCTGTTCGCTCTCTTCCCCTCTGTTCACTCTCCGCCTCTATCTAAGTCACACACACACAAATTGTGTGAACCTCTCTCTCTCTGACTCCTCCCCCCTTTTCCCACAGACTGCTCTGTTTCCAGGGGAGTCTGATGTCACAAACGAGGCCACGCCCCCCCTCCCCCTCGGTGGAGCTTGGCCAATGCAGAGCTAATCTATTTAATGTATTTACAGACGGGCCTCTTAATTAACATAACTAATTGTCCTGGCACCTACAGGCTAAACAGAGGCTGTGCCAAAAGAGGGCTGGGGGGTGTCGGGCTGGGGGGAGGCATTACTTATCTCTTCACCCCCTTCCAGAGTAGAGCTCTTACAATGGTTTATTCCTTCTCAGTTGCCCTTTTCCATTCACAAACTCTTTTTGTTTCCCTACCTTAATGCAGTCTGCTAGACCATTGAATCCAGCGTGGACACTTGAGGGCAGATGAATGCAACCTCTTGTTCTCAAGCTTCACTGAGTAAAAACCTAAGCCCCCCGAATGATTCATCAGCAGCACAACAGAAAACAGACTCTGAAATGAGAAAGGCCGAAGGCCGATCCACACTGAGAACGTGGAGGATTTAGCATTCCACTCAAAAGTTGTTCTGGAGCACTGGAGTCTCTAAGCAATTCCAGAGTTGACTGTGAATATCCTTTAAACTCTGTGGTCAGACATGGGTTCTATAACTGACCAATGACGAGCCACGGTGCCCATTAAAGAACCATCCAAGCTCCAGAGAGGAGAACTCTGAACAGGACACGTGCACGCTCCCGTCAACAAACAAAAACAAACGGCAGCCATAGACACACAAAAGCAGCGTATTAGGAGGTGACACAGCCCAGCATTGCACACACACGCGCACACACACATGTGCACACACACACACAGGTTCAGCTAACCCCGCGGGTGTTGATGACGCACAGCTTTATCTGATCCTGCCGGACTGATACAGAATGCATCTGGCCATGGGAGAGAGGGCCAGGTGGCCTGGGCGGAGAGAGCAGGAGGCGCGCCAAAGACGGCTGGTGCTCCACAGATGCCGGCCCAGACGCCCCGCGGGTCAGGGGAGCCTCGTTACCACACGACGGACCAAGCCGCTGTGTTTTAATGTGCCACGTCCGAATTGCCCGTGTACCAGGTAGTTAGTTAGCTCGTTCTGGTGACACACACCCAAGCAATCCCTTTTGGCCGTTCTTGAGGGAGAAGTAAAAGTAAAAGCGTAGTTGGTTGGCTTTTAGCGGTGGTGGGGGGGGGGAGGGGGCATTGGGGGCACTGCTTCAGCTCCTTCTTAATGCAGTATTCCACAGCTGAAAACCATTGTGCTGGGGTGAACGGCCCAAAATGTTATTTTTTTTCTAAAGGATCATTTCTAGCTGCCTACAAAATGAGATATCCCAGTGAACCTCGAGCATCTGGTTTTGTTCACACGCTCTCTCTCTCTCTTTCACTCCCTCTCTCTCCCCATGAACATCTACATTTAGAAAAATAAACAGAGCGCTTAAACGACAGCACCAGTGCTCCCCTCTGGTCCATAGCTGGGGAGTTTGGATGTCGGAGGGCCTGAAGGGGGCATTAGAGAGAATAATTACCTCACTCACTGTGTCTTGTGCCGGGTGGTTTGTTGGGGCGAGCTGAACGACGGGGTGATGGTGGGCCACAATTAATTCCCCAAAAATTGTCTAGCTCTCCAAAATGTCCGGTCATACCTCGGTGAGTTATGATGTCTTTCAAGGTGAGCCGCTCGCAGATGCATTCAGAAGCCTGTCTACTGTAAAGCGCCAGATGTGAAGGTTTACAGAGGTTGTCTCAGGAACAAAACAGTCCTCCTGCCGTAAAAGTCAGGGACAACACAGCAACCCTCCCCCCTGGGGGGGATGACACAAAAGCCTTTAACACCACCTTCTGCAGGGGAGCCCCACCGGCCGTGCCGGGGGACCCCCTCGATCCAGCCGGAGCCCCGTTGTACGACGGCAATGCCTGCATGATCGGAATGTAATCAACGGCTAATCTATTATCGTTGACGCTACATCGAGGTGTTAGGGTTGACGGCTGCCGTGTTAAGTACGGGGCCGTATTTGCATGAGAAGCCATTCGAGAACTCAGGTAACAACCAATTAAGTCACGGGGGGGGGGGGGTTGTAGTATCAATGGGATAATGGTGCAATGACTGCTAAAGCTTAGCAAACAAGCTCCTGACAGGAAAAAACAAGAACCAAAACTTCCTACACCTCCCATAAGGCACACGTCAAAACATTGCACACGCTTTCGCATGACATGCTAATGGTAACAGCAGCCAAATGAGTAAAGAAAAAATGAAAACACTGGGATGCTGTTGAGTGTCTTTCTTCAGCGGTGAAGAACCTATTTCCGCCCACATTGGTTCAGGCAGACGCATGTGAGTGTTTGTGTTTTTGTCTTTCAGAGGCTTTGGTTGTTCACAGGTTTGGAGCGCCAGTCAAAACCACTCATCCGCCTGGCTTGTCTCCCATTTCCCCAAACCGCCACATCTCAGCCCACAGCAGATCCCTTGGAATCAATAAAAACACAAATGCACCTGAATATGTAAAGTCTCTCTCTCTCTGCCACCCTTCTCCTTTTCTTTTGGACGGTCGGATGTTGGAATGCCATATTTTCCATCACATACGCCGCAGGCACAACCTCGTCTTCACCATGTCTGCTAGGGTGATTTGTTGTGAAGACAGATGACATGCCTGGCAGTGGTCTGAAGCAAGGCACTGCTCTTGTTCCCCTCGTCCGAATGCTCTGCACAGCGGAGATGAGAACAGGCCTTAGGGGGACGCTGGACAGGGCCCTCCGTTCAGCCTCGACTCCCACCGATGGGGGCGATTAAAGGCAAACCTATCGACTCATGGAAAGGCTTGTTCACAGATCATCCCAATGACATTATAAGCAATACCCCCACCCCCCACCCAACCCCCCCGAAGCTATTGTACCTCCCTTCAAACACTCCTGTATCACCCATGACAAATGGGTCCCCTCTTTTCTCCCTCTCTCCCTCACTCATTCCTCCCCCCCACCCATCCCTCTCTCTCCGCTGCTCTCGATGAAAGGCAGGCATTGAGTCTGCAGTGGCATTCCAAAACCTCAGCCCACGGCTCCAGAGTGTCTGGCTATTCAACACTGCTGGGAGCGATTAGTTTAAGTAAGGCCTGACCCGCCCACTCACCCATGGAAAACCGTCAGATCTCTTGTTACACTTTGGGTCTGAGGAGGGGACTGCACTTCGAGTGCCTGCGTGTGTGTGTGTGTGTGTGTAGACTTTAGTGAGTGTGGGTCACACGCTCACTTGGCTGAGTCTTCCCAAAGTTTCCACAGAGGAAGGCCAAGTGCACAGACCGATGCCAAACCTTTTCTCCAATAACTACGTTAAGCGATATTCAATAACCACCTTCTCCGTGTTACAGCAAGCAAACCGCGCGTCGGAACGACCAGCCGCCCATCAGCGGCTGACTCCCTGCACAAGCAGTCTCACAACGCCCTTTACAGCGCTACACTGATTATGAAAGTGCAACAGAGGCGTGCTTGAAGTTTCTGCCAGCTTCGCCAGATTCACAAGAAATGAGCCACAGGAGGCCTCGTAAACAACTAACTGAAGACGTGAAAAAAATGTTAGAGCCACAGTCAGACTGCAATACATGCCTTCTATGGTCGCGCTGAACACATTGAATTCAGGCCCGATTAAGACTAATGCTATGGAACAACCCAGATGCACATCAGCTACATTTGCATACCCTCCTGTGGCCTAAACATGAATAACTTTAAACTCGTTATTAACATAAAGCACCGTATTCATGTACTCAACAACCATCATGTAAAAACAAGTTTCCTTTGTAACTGCTTTTCGTGGAAAAGAGACATTTCACAAGAAACCATGTCTAGCATAACAGTAATGATGCGAAGACTGGGAAGAAAGAAAAAAAAAAACAATCAATACAAACAAGATTCCTCTTCATATTTATCAGACTGTTTAACCCGAGCTCATTCCAAGGTGGTGGTAAGCTGTGTCGTCCATTGTGCTTACAGGATGGACCTGACAATAGTGCCAATTTCTGCCTCAGAAAGAACATAATCGTTCCTGTTATGTCAGAGCCATAACAATAGGAATGTACATCAACACGGGGGCCGGGGAAAGGGAAAGTCCTCATCGCTTTGGCTCAAAGGCGCCTACAGACATCGGCAGCCAGACCTCTCATCTCGTCGGGGCGTAGGGTTACGCCGTGTGTGAGCACACGTCTCCGCTGATCTGGTATGTGCGTGTGCGTGTGTGTCATTGTGGTGTTCCTTCCTACACCTGCAGTTGATCCCATAATAACCCGGTCATCATCCCCAAGGCTGAGGCAGCTGTGTTGGGCTCTTGCCCGGCCACAGCCACACCTGTGTTTTGCAGGTGACTCATCTGGGGGGCTGTGTGAGGAACACCTGGTCAGGTGGAGATACAGCTTGGGGGTGGATTTTGTGAAGGGCTCAATTACAGCTGGGCTAGATAAGGATTGGGCGGGGGGGCACACAAGCAGGAACCATACGTACACACCAACAGGCAAGCCTCTGCCTTAGTCAGGGTTCAGCCGGAGGGATGTTTAGACTTGTCGAAAGTAGCCTCCCCCTAAGGTCCCTGTGTGTTTGTCTGTGTGAAAGAGCGAGAAAGAGAGTCTCTTGTATGATTTGTTTCCCACTATTCCCTCTTGCATTGTGTCACCAGACAAACGATACACCTGACAACAGAGACACAAGATAATAATCTAATAATCGAGATAAAACAAAGGTGGTAAACCTGCCTGAGAAATATCTTCCCCTCTGAGAGAGGCTGAGAACTCAAACTATGGCTGTCACTTACCACACAGACTGGGCCTGATAGCACAACATACAAAGTGAACAGGCCAAATTACTAGAGGGCCAAATACATTACTACACATCAACATTGTCAAACATTCCGACACAAGAGAGAGAGAGAGCATCGTTCTTTCTGGAAAATCTGAAACAATGAATGACAGAAGGGATTCCTTCCCCAATCAGAACAATCGTGTTCAGATGAGGATCTAAAATGCTAAACTGATCCCAAAACAGCACTACACTCATATACCTTCGAGGGGTAGAACCTTAAGTTGTGGCTTGAACCTTAAAGTGCATACACCTTTTTAAGAAGCCTTTTGGAACTCTGGACTTCTTTTTTGAACGCATGACTGCGTCATCCCAGAGCGCCGCTGAAGCTGAGCAGGACAGGAACCCGAGCAGAGATGGATGAGGTGCAGTTTGATGAGCTAGCATGGGAGTAATAAAGCGCCAGTACAACAAACACATGAGAAGAGAGAGATCTGGAGAGGATTTCTAGGAGGCTTCCATCATCCACTGTCATGACGCAAGCCATGTTATAAGCCAGCTAAATCAGCTAGGGTGAATGTGAAAGCTTGTAGTTGGACAGTTTTACACATTCCTTGCCACAAGCTGATGCCTTTTTTTAAAAGCCAATGATGTGTTGTGTCACGGTTATGACAATGTTAAGAATATATTGCGACAGCTAGGTTTGCAGCAATTTGTTTCAAACTATTTTACTCGCGGAAGATGTCCTGACTTGAAAAAGTTGGGTAAAAAGACAGAGAAGTCTGACAGGGGTTTATTAATGGAGGGGAGGGTTACGTCACAAAAGAACTGAGAGTGCCATTTGAAAACCAGTCCATATTGTGCTCTCAGTATTCAATGGGAGAGTCATACAGGCATGGATTTGAACTTTCCTCCGAGTCCTGACAATCCCCCTGCAGCTGGACTCCCCCTTACCCACTGACTGAGAGAGTGGCGGAAAATAGCCCTGAGAGCCGTGGAGAATAGGGGTAACCAATCCCAACGGGGCTTTGTCTGGGCTCGAGGAGGTAAGAACGGGTATTAAAAAAGCATAATGTGTTGATACGTCTCTTTCTGTTCCTTTTTTCCACTGTGACCACTCTCATTTACCACTGGGTGACTACTACTTTTGTTCTTGGTCAATGTCCTCCCGCATAAAGCAGGAGATGTAATAGACGCCTGCAGATGTTATGGTTCCAAACATGTTCCAGCAGTGAAACGCCTGAAAGCACAGAAAGGAAAAGAGGGGGTACATGCATTTTCAATGACAATTTGGAAAGAACCCCTTTCCCAGCGGGACACAGTAGTCCTAATCCCTTGTGGGGAGGGCTGCCAAACAGCCCTCCGACATACAAAACACATCTCTTACACGCCACCGCAGATCCCAGACGCTTCAACGTGACATAGGATAGCGGCGTGTAGCGCGGCCGGGCTAGTTAGTGAAACAAACTGGCCGTGCGGGCGGCGCAGGCTAAAAGCCTTCCTGAGAAGTGATCGTCTCAAGACCGTCCGCTGAAAACAAAAACAAGGGCCTGACATGGAGAGGGGAACGGAGCGCGCCTCGGCACGGGTCCACTAATAGGTCTCGTCTCCGTTAGACTGGCATTCCGGAGGATTGTTATTGGCGGACGCTCTGGAGAGCAGGGCCCACATCTGGATCCAATCCTTCCAACCGGTCCGTGCAGCGTGCAGCAACAAGAAACAGCTGTGCGAACCTGGCGTCAATTAGCCTCACATTCTCCTGACAGTTAATCCGTTCCTCTCCCTTTTTTCCCCGTGGCTTTCTGACTCTCCCTCTCTCTCTGGCTCCTTAGCTCTCGGCTGCCTCACAGGCTGGAATAATAGGGGTATGAAGTGCAGAGCCGGCCACAGAACGGAGGACGGTGGCTGAACAAAACATGCAATGTAACAGGCCCTCTCACGGAAGATTCATTAAGTCAGTGATTTGAGATAAGCCTTGTGGGGAAAACTGGGAGTAGATGTTTCGGCTAACATCATCACTCACAACTTCAAAATGGATACGAGAAATGTGTGTTTGAGATTTCCATTTGCAAAAAGAAATAATTAGGACTACAGTACGCTACTGTTCAAACGTTAGGGGTCACTTAGAAAACTTAATTCTCTGTCCATTAAAATAACTTCAAATTAATCTGAATACAGTGTAGACATTGATAATGTTGTAAATGACTATTTTAGCTGTACATGGATGATATTCAATGGAATATCTACAAAGACATACAGATGTCCAACCATCACTCCTGTGTTCTAATGGTAAGTTGTTTATCATTTTAAAAGGCTAAACAATCATTAAAAAGCCTTTTGCGATTGTGTTAGCACGGTTGAAATTTTTTGTGCTGATTAAAGCCATAAAAATATCTTCGGCATTTGTATTTGTGGGTTGGATTACAAGCAAAAAAAAAAAGAACTTTCTTCTGAAAAGTCTTCGTGAGAAATTAAGGCTATTCCATTTGAGAAAATGCCAAGAAACTGAAGATCTTGTACAATGCTGTGTACTACTTCCTTCACAGAAAAGCACAAACTGGCTCTAACCAGAATAGAAAGAGGAGTGGGCTGAGGAGGACCTGGTGCACAACTGAACAAGGAGACAAATACATTAGAGTGTCTAGTTTAAGAATCAGACCCCTCAGAGATCCTCACCTGGGAGCTGATTAAATAGTTCCCGCAAAACACCATTCTTAACATCAACACACCGAAAACTTCGGATTGCTGGCCTTCTAGGCAGAGTTGCAAAAAAAAACATTTCTCAGACTGGCCAATAAAAAGAAAGGTTTAAAATGGGCAAAAGAACACAGGCACTGGTCAGTGGAAGAACTCTGCCTCGAAGGCATGCATCCTGGATTTGCCCCTTTACTGTTGACGCTGAGACTGATGTGTTTGCCCTCTAGCTCAGTTTGGCACCAGACATAGTTTGCCCTGTTTCTATGAAGAGAGTAATACACCTCATTGTGAGTTTCTTGGCAATTTCTTACATGTAATAGCTTTCATTTCTAAGAACTGAATAGAATGACGAGTTTAAGAAGTTCTCCAGAAGTATTCCGGAAAAAATTAAGAGACCACTGCACCTTTTTTTTCCTGTCCAAAAAAGTTGAAAAGGAACATTTGGGTGAGGAACATTTAAGTGATGTTTTTGTTGTGACTCTAATTAATTAGGCTATGGAAAAAGGAAATTGCATGCCCGAAATTTGCTTACGTTGTACCCAGTCCTTACCAAACATTCCAAATGACAAACTAAGACTAAACCACCTGTGCACAAACTGAATAAAGCCACTGTCATTTGGTGACGACTCCAATCGTTTAAGTTTCTTCACCAAATTTGGATTCATCCTAGTAAACTTAATATGAGCCAGACCCCAATGGGCCTGACGGCAGAGCTGGATGAGGCCCTGGCTAGAGCAGAGCCGTGGGGCCCAGTAAAGCATTAACAGGTGTTAGTGGTGGAAAAGACCCACTCAGAGACCAGAGAGCAGCAGATGAGACATCATGACAGGAGAAAAGGATGCCTCTCTCTCCACAGTGCCAGAGAAATTCTCCCATACCACAACACATCACAGAGGGGCCTGATCTGGCAACTCTGAAGAGCTCCTTGAGCCAAAACCAATTAGGAACCTAATGCAAACCTGCAGGGCCCTTTAGTAATTTATTTCCTCTTTAAAAGTCAGGGGATTGGAATCTGACCCGCTCACACACAGAAAAACATTGACAGGGGGGAAAAATGAAGCAAAAAGGAAAATTGTATGAGCGTCCAACTTGGCCACATGTTTCTGACTGAATTTAATTGAATCAAGACCCAAAACAGAACCATTGTGGTAGTAATTGGGAAAAACTCTGTGACACTTTTGTGATAGTACACTATCTCCCAGCAACGACAATAGAGGCGCCATGCTCCGCAATGTAAAATTATTATAATCATACCATCGGAGAAAAAGAAAAAAGTATTCCTTTCCGAAACAATCTGGACAAAACACCAAGAACACTAAGGACCATAAAAAGGGAAATCAATCACGATTACAGTTCCGACGTTGATGCCAAAGGAGCTTTGCTGCTCTCTGCTGGTTACAATATTAAAACGTTACTGTCATTATCCTCATCATTACTGTCTCATCTTTGTCCCTCTATCGTTTGTTAATTTCTGGTGTTGGGGCAAAAGGGAGACGAATTGGTGCCCCCAGGTCAAACAATGATACAGTTGTATCCCGAGGCTCTGGTAAGCAATGGCGACCCTACTTGCGTTGCATGACTGCGCCTTTGTCCCGCACTAGCTAAGTAGACAAGTGGGAGTTCTCCATTGGCAGTCTTTCGACCGCCTGGTGTTATTGTCTTCAAGATCTGTAAACTCCAGATGGTGCAAACTTTGCCTGGTGGATTAATTCCAAATCCTCCACTGAAAAGGCACATTTAGTGCGGCCGCAATGCTATTGGATGTAGCACGGAGCAGAACAGCGGAACAGAATGAGCAAATGAGGGCAAAGCTCACAACAAAATGATATGCGTGTTATTATAGTCTATAACTACTAACTTAATCGCCTAACAAGCGCGATAACAAAGAATTGAATTGTATTGATTTATAATGAGACATTTTAATTGACACCGATTTTAAAAGACTGTCACAATAGGCTACCGTAATCTTGTCTATGTTGGCTACTTAGGCTATGTAAGGACGTTTAAATGATTAGAAATCCTATTGTAAGGTTTGTTTCCGTCTAAAACATTGAGGTACACATTTTAACGTTGGCCTGTTGAACACCATGACTACAAAAGACAACAACGTAAGTATTGTGAAAAAATATATAGCACACAAAAAACACTTTTCGCAAATTTCTTGAGCACGCGCGACCTGTAGTAGGTGACATTGTTTCTTTAATTTTAATTTTAGCGCATGATATTGACTCAAATAGTCACAGGACAATAGGCTAATGTCAAGCCAAAGCGAAAATAGTTTACGTCTATTTTACAGTACTAAAACATAGACTATTTCCCTACCGCATAAAAAGGATAGGTCAGTTCGGTGACTTACGTTGAAAAGCGCCCGGGATCCCGACCATTGTCTTCGCACTTTGAATTGCAATGTGCACGCTTCCAGATACAGCCAATTGTAAAAACAAATAATATGCCTATCGAGTCAACTGACTTGTATTTCTATCTAGATAACAAACCGCAGTAATTCGTACAATTCAGCATGAGGTATCATGCGGTTTAGGCTGTTGCCACAGAGGTTGCTACTGTAACGACATTGCACTGAATATTTGAGTGGGAGGGACACATTTTCGTAATCCTTTCTACAAAAGCCAATAGCCTACACCGCCGCGTAATTACGCTGTCGTAACAGCAGGAAATAGGAACACCAGTGTTTTGGAAATGATCATCGCTAAGCGCGACAATAGAACATTTCCTCGCGTGTCACCCGTGTATATAAACCGTTGTATATTTTGTTGTAGCACGGATCAATATATTTTAAATGAAGTTATAGATTATATTCTTTGCATCTAGTTTGCAATGCATAGTTCATAGGCAACTACTGATATCTGTAGACATAACAGGCGTAGAGAACGTTTACGTTTAAAAATTGTATCTACTGATAATTTTATTTTGCCTTTATATCACCTAATAGGCCAGTGTATGATTGATGAGAGAGGAAGTTCTAAACCAGACACGTATTTACCAGAGGCCTATTTGTGCCATCTCTAAGTGTTGTTTTCTTGCCTCTCTGCAACACATGCAGCTAGGACAAGATTCTACGGCCATTGGACCCGATCCAGGCCCTCACGCGCTGTTCCTCTTGCAACCAGGAAGGTTAATTTTGGTTGCTGAGAAGCTAGCCCTCCAACCATCCCCCAACAACCCCCCCCCCCCACACTCACACACACACACACACTCCCTACAGGCCAACAACAAACACATGCCACATGCTCCTACCCCCCCCACCCCTGCGCGGCTGCCACCTGCTCAAGGGAGCATGCCGCACAGCTGCTGAGTTACAATAACAAATTAACGCCCACCGTGGCACGGACTATTACCTACTGTTTGGGGTCCCCACCGGGGACCTATACTCCGGGCTGCAACCATCAGCCCCCACTGGGACCCTTCACCTATCGGAGTGTGGCTTGGAGCAGACACGGACGGAGAGGCTGTCCCTCTTACCGGTCTGCTGTTCGCTGCGCTGTGTCCGGAGGTGGGGGTGCCGTGTCAACAAAGTGATAGCGGGGAGGGGCTTAAATAGATGCACGTCCTATAAACTGTAGAAATGTGACTTAACGTGAATAAACGTATTGGATTTACCCTTAACACTCGCATACATTCATCTGTTAGGCAACGTCTTTCGAATGTATGTTTGACTTCAAGTTGATCTCGTGTATTTTATTTCTGTGTTGCCCACCACTAGCACACCATTTATATCAAGGTTTCGGATATGTCTAAATGAACTTCCCGATAAGGAGCAAATAAAGGCTGCGAGGTTCTCACAGTTTTACAGCTGAGCTCCGCTCCTTGACCCTTTCAGGAGGGAACAGGTGTTTCGCTCCTCAGTCTTCACATCCATCTTCATTCTTTCATCTACGCAGTCTACAGGGAGCAGATAAACAGATGACCACTGAGTAGATGAAGAAATACGATGACGGATGAAGCTCACGGTCCACCGTTTCTGAACTACACGTGACTTCCCAGGTTGCAGGATATATATATATGGTAAGTGTCATCCAGAAACGGTGCTAAAAGAACAAAATGTTATGCGAGTCACCACAATATATGGAAAATATATTGTTCAACAGATCAGCTTCTGAGCACCAACGAGTAATGAATTTGGCCGAAGCTGTTTCCAGTTGTCCCATTTTGTCTCTTGTGAACATAAAAACAAAAGGTTTAAAGACTTTAAAAGACTTTATAATATACATCTAAATAACGTATGCCTAATGTTGGTATGAAGGGATAAAAGCACGTTTTACAGTATAAGCAGGTACTAGACATATCACATAATTCAGTGAGTCCAACTCAATCTACCGCTTAAAGATAGGCCCGGTGAATATACCCAATGATCTGTCAACATGCACTTTCGGTCGAGCAACTAGAGACGTGCCCCAAACCCCAATGAAAGCACTCTGGTTCCATGTCAATGAAGGACAGCCAAAGTCACCGCGAAGCGACAAGGACAGAGAGTTGCCCATGTCATTATTTCCATGTATGTGACAGCTGGCCGCTGAGTCTTTGTCAGCGCTCATTTAATCACACCCCATCCGCTCCCCTGCCCCCAGCCGCCCAGCCCTCGGTGGCCTGGCGAACGCCGCGCCTTGACAAAGGAACCGGTCGCCCCGTCACACTTTCCACCGACAGCCGACGGGCCGGTCGGTCTCGGCCTCGCCGACCCCTGACCCCCTGCCGACCTGGAGCCGAATCCGGGCCGGCGCAGGGAACTGCCCGAGGTCGTGTTTCAGCGGGCGAGATGGGCGGCGGCTGTTTCCGTCGTCACTCGCCCACCCGGCGCCAGCGTGTTGGGGGGGGGCGACGCGTGTCCGCGGAGCGCCGGGAACGGTCGCGGTTACAGAGGTCGGACGGCAGACGCCGCGTCCAATCCCCTAGAGTGCAGCCCTACACGACCATCGCCTCACACACACACGTTCACCCAACACAGCCACACCAGCGCCACCCCACTGGGGGGAAATGACAACAACACACACTTACAAATCCCGCAAATAGCCCATCAGTCATATATGAGACAGTGCAGAGGGCATCCATATCATTAGCGGGGTTAAGCATGGGGGTGGTGTTTGTGCGGGGGTGGGGGCGGGGCTACACCAGACAGCAGGGATTACAGGGCCAGATGGAGAGGGAGAGACAACCCATTATGTAGATCCTCCCTCTGTCCTCATGCATATATACCTCCACTTTATTCAGGAGCACAAGGGACGATGGAGATAACGAGCCCCGGCGCCAAGGAGACGGTTGACGGACAGGCCGGAGGGGGCGCGACAGGAAGGGCCGCCGCTCAGGTCTCAGGCGCGTCCCGGTCCCCACGGCTGCTCGCACCACCCGTCGACGTGGCCCCGGACCGACGTCCCGTGCCCGTAGAAGGGCGTCACTTGGGCGTGTGCTAACCGGGGGTAGGGGGCGTGTCAGCCCATGATGCCCCCACCCGAATTTATCACAACTCACTTCTGGGTAAAAAACTATTGGCGCACGACGGCTTAAGGGGCAGAGTGAATGTGAAACCAGCTGATCCCAACCAGCCAGGCGGTTGGAGGATGATTGGGTGCTACGTCGCTCTCTCTTTAGTTTTTCACACAGCGCACACACAAACACACGCACACACACTCCTGCTTTGACAGTGGAACAGGTGGACCGGTCTAAGTGCCAGGCTCCTGGACCGAGGCCCATCTGAAGCCGGCAGGCGGGGGCCTCCTTCCGTCCTCCGCCCCCTCTGACAGGTTGCAGGGCTGGGGGGGAGGGGGGGAGGGGGTGGCGAGCCAGGCTGCCAGACAGACACTCTGGTCCATATGGTGACAGCTCCGCAGATCGGGAGCAGGGGAACGGAGGAAGGGAGGGTGGGTTGTTGAAATTAATCAGCAGACCTCCCCAACTGTCCACCACTCCACCCCCCTCTACAGGGAGTAGGGATGGGGAGAGGGCGTGGATTGAAGATGATTGTTGTGTGCGTGTGTATTTTGGGGTTGGGGGCGCGTTATGAATGTACATGTTCGTACGTGAGAAAAACACAAGTTTGTTATTGATTATGCGTCAAACGTGTAGCCGCGTGACACGCCTCTTAAACGCTGAAGCGTGCTTCCACTGGCCGTAGAGAGTTCCCCTCCCCAATCCACCAGTGTCTCTTTCCAGTGCGCGCGGGGCTGTTATTTTGGGCTCATCTGGATCTCTGCAGTTAACCGTCAAGTGGGCGCCGGCGTCTTGACTGCGAGCGAGCCCGGTGTACCCCGGTGATCCATTCATACACGTCCTTTAGGAATATTAGATGGGATCCTTTAGAATGGCTTGGGGGCCACCTGCCCCTAACATGACAAAGAGCGACAGATTGATGGACATATGAAGGGACGGTCATATGGTCAGTGAGTGGATCATAACTGAGCCCATTGTTGTATATGTGCCACTCAGATCAGCGTGCTTTGTCCACTTCTCCGAGACATTATCTGATAGCAGGAGGCTTAAAACAGGGACAAAGACATAATAGCAGAGCCTTAATACGTGAATAAAGATTCATAAACTAAGTTGGTTCAGTGACTTGCAGGAACTCTTGGCTTCCAAACCATTAGGGTTAGGGCATTCGTTTTGTATTTCACTATAATATCACCCCCGTATATATTAGATTTTACATTACATTAGATGTTGTGTAATTGCTTACCCCAAAAGTATCCTTGATCGGTACTTCTATTCTGAAGTGCTTTAGGATTGATGGGTCCAGTTTCTTTGTAAGCTCCCCTTTATAGGGGTATGTCCAGGGAATTGTTGCCCTTTCCATTGAGGCGTTCACAATGTTAGGTTAAGGTGTTACTAGTATGCTTAATGGCAGTATTGTAATGATAATGCTAGAACGCATGTAACCCACGTGGAAAAATTATCCCAATTCTGAAAAAAAGTCCTCACCTTAACCACCCCTCAGATCTAAAAACTCTTAATCTGTATTTCATGTTTACATTTGACCACATTAGCGGATGTTTTTTTTATCCACAGCCACTTAAGAACACTTCGTCCCGGCAAATTCGTCCTAGCACGGACATCGCCATTGTCACGTGGTCAACTGGCTGGGAGTGCCACATGACCTACTCATCACTGACCTCACTCACCGGTCATCCACGGTTATGAATAGGTTCCCGTAGGCGGAGGACAGGTTGGCGGTCCAGGTCAACTATGTAATCCTGCCACCTAAACATTTTCTTTCACTGTGCCATGGCCCTCAGAAATTGGCCTTCGGTCCCATAAAGACTAACAAGACGGTTTCCCACATCAAACCGTAAACTAAACAGCTGCATAGCAACGCAACCGGAACTCGCGTCGCCTCCCTTCAACCAGATTGTTCAACCACCAGAGGGAGACAAAGATTTTAAAACGCATGGCAGGATGTAAAGGATATTATAATGAACTTTTACCCAAAAATCTCAATAGGATTTTTCATTTTTTGCTTGCAACATAACACGAACCATCACAACCTCTAGGGCTTGTGATGCCCTATACAATCTCCAGAGACTACAGGGAGTATTAGCTATTTTAAAAAGACTTGTGAAAATGTGCTCCTCTCAATTTGTTGTGCAGGTAATGCCCTCTGTTATGCGTATTATTATGTGTCAGTGGTGGATTACAATGTCTGCAGACTCTTAGTGTTGTATTTTCCTCTGTCCTTTTCAGGAAGTGTCGCAGAGCAAATCATAATTAAGAGGTGTTCTAACGTGCTAATTTGGTTTACAAGTAACAGCCGCGTCGTTTCACCTGCTGCTTATCGTGGCAGATGCAGCGGAGCAGAGTATTTACGGCTCGACAAACTCCGACAAGCTCCTTTTTTGCAACTGTCTGTTTACATTCCAAATGGCGCTCTATTTCTCATGTAGGGGACTGCTTTTGACCAGGGTGATCAGAGACCTACTCTCTGTAGGGCATAGGGTGCCGTTTGTGATAGCGGTTCTCCTGTCTGTCTGAACCACTTACAGAGACCACTCTCCTCACCACTAAGGAATTTGCTATTCGTCTGTGTCAGGCTCTTTGGAGTTGCTGGCAGATAGTGTTGGTATTGATTTAGTTTCGAAGCCCGCACTACATTTTGATTTACAACATGGTGTTAACTTGTCTTGGGGAAAGACCAGTCCGCTAAGAGCTCATGAACATAGGCTTTTAAGTTGTGTTCTGAATGGCAGTCTGTTCCCTACATGGTGCACTAGCCCACTTTCGACCAAGACCCTAAGGGAGACAATTGTGAAAACATATCTGTTGGTTTCTCCCTTTTATGGTCTGTGTGCAGGCCGAGTTCATTGACCAGGCTATTAAAAAGGCAATTTTAATTAAAAAAATGAACCGAGTTGCTATGTCACAGCTCTTTTATGAAGTAGGCCGGTGCTTGACTTTATTAATTGACTGATTTGTCAAATGCTAAATTAAATGGATACAGTTCATGTTTTCCTTTAACTTATTTGTAGTACATTTCAGCTATAATCCATGATAGGTTGGGGTATATGTCCCTGATTAAAGTCCTTCGCGATGCATTGGATACCACAAACCTCTGAGATGTTTTACTGCTATTACAAACCCGTACCCACGCAACGAGAAAAGCAGAAAGTCGTGTTTGGTCATTCCCGTGGTATGGTCTCGTGTCCCAAGGTTTTCCGCCAATCAGTATTCAGGGATAGAACAACGTTGCTTATGAAACATTTATAATATTATTTTTATGAGTTAAGGTCCAGCATTAAAAAAGCACTTCCTTATGCAAAACTGCGCGATATTTTCCAATATATGCCCGTTTCTCAATCGTATTTTGTCAATTAACTTCAAAGCCCGACAAACAGTAGCTTGCTGTAGCAAAACATCTTTGAACAGGAGGGAGAAAGAGAGAGAAAAAAAGTCAGAGGAGGGGGCTGCGTTTCTTGGCATCTCCCCAGCCCCTATCTCTTTTCACGACTGCCAACCCGTCTATAGTTATTCCAGGAATGTGTTGAACATGGCTGCCGCTATGAAGGCACAGAAAACGGGACTGTTGGAACTTCGAGTTACGGTGGACCGTTGGATCCGTGTGTTAGCCACACTTACCGAGGAGACTTTAACCGTGAGCCCCGGAGAGGTTACCGAAGAACTAGTGAAATCCAACTCAACTCCCGCCGGTTCCATTAACGGAGACCCAGCCAACCTCATCTCCTCTCCTGTCCCAGAAACGATCACCAACGTTAAACGCACCGTGCGAGTTACCAAGCAGGATGTGGGAGGACTTGGAATTAGTATTAAAGGTACGTTCAGTATAGTGCGCTATCAAACAACACTTTGTAAAACATGTTTGTTCAGTTTCTTTAGTTTAATTAAGTAGGTCCCCGGACAGATATGATCAAACTAGAAGTAAATGCGTACAGTAGGTTACCCTACCAAAGTTACCCCTCGCGGAACACTTTCACTTTTTGAAGGTCAGAAATTAGATAAAAGATTTGGTAACTTAGTGAACCAGTGCACATTTTGTCCATAGGCCTAGCACAAAGTTATTCAGTAGAGTAACTTGTGGTGGTAAAGTTAGCTTCATGTTAGATTTTTGACAGATATTGAGACATTCAAAACACAATAGCTCGCAAACGACTTAAGCTACTGAGTTCAGGCTAATCTCTTTATGAAAGAAAAAAGTGTACAATAGTGCACACGTCTTGTTTTCTCGATTCCGATCCGAGTTTTAAAATGGCAGGAGACATTTATGTTGACGCTGTAGGCAGACTTCACATTGCCAATGCAAGCCGCAAGGGACCGTCAACAAAGGGCAACTCTTTGCGTGTATCAGCTAAAAACTTCTGCAGGGACATGTGCTGCTAATGATAGTGTTCTTGACATTTATGCTTCAATTCAATGTATTCTTCAGATGGAAGGGCCATGCATTGCACAGCCGTTGGAGTATTCCAATTCATTGCATAGAATTGCAATCTATCTATCTACAAATAGATTATTAACATTTTCAAATGCCCTCTCACCATGTGACTGAGACATATAATGTTAAATGCAGATTATTGCCATAGGGTGGTTTGTCGCATAGCCTTTGTTTCCCCCCAAATATCAATCAAAAGTTTTCTAGAAATAAGTAGTCATGTGAACAAATTAGGAGCCCCCATGAATTATTTAGTTCTTTTTTAAGAAATATGGACATATTTGATCTTCTTTGAAACAATATCTATCAATATAGGTGATGTAATTGAACCAAAAACAATGACATTTTACCCTGATATAATTGATTTAATTATATATATATAAATATTAATTATTTACAAAGATGCCATTCCTACTGAGGAAAAACTGAATGCCTTAATAGCTGGTATTGCCCCCTTTGGCTGAAGGAACCTCCATGAGACGTTTCCTATAACTGTCTACCAGTCTCTGACATCGACCGGGACAACGTTTTTCCACTCCTCCAAGCAGAATTTACATGACCTAGATCAGGGGTGCCCACAGCTTTTCATATGAAGGGCCATATATCAAACTTGTAATGTTGCATTATACCAAACTGTATAATATTGTAATAGGTCAGGGGTGCCTAAACTAGGGGCTGGCGGAGGACCCATGCACCCTGCTGGCGGCACATGACTCTAGCTACCGTAAGCCGTAAAAATGTCTCAGCAACCTAGAGGGAGAAACCCCTCTCGGAACGATGCTAAGTATAATTTGGACCGGAACCAACATTTCAGTGGCTCAACCATGCAGACACGGCTGGTGGGTGGATCTACAGTGAGGGGTGGAAAGAAACAAGGAGCCTGAAGTCATGCATATAGAAGGACCTCATAGACTGAGCCCCTGTGGCCCAAATTGACAACTTTCCAGGGGATGCAGTTGCCACACCCAGCTCCAGCTTGCCGGGCCGTGGATGCAGAATTCGCTCAAGCGTGGGACTAAGCGTCCCACATGTTTGATGTCTGTCCGGCTTAGAGGGGGGATTTCCCCTTGTGCGGCTGACCAAACTAGACACAAACGTGCACAGGTTGAAAAATGCCATTGAACATTTTAAGTTTCAAATATCGATTTTAAAATTGTAGGCGCTTATTGGGAAAACCAAAGGCTGTTCAAGGGAGGGTCGCTTCCATTTAATGTGGCTTTCTCCAAAGGGTTTTGTCAAATATTTATATGTTTTTACTGGCTGATTTGTTTTTTTGGGGGTTGGGGGGGCAAAAGCAGTGCAACACACCATCCTATGAGGGAATAATCTACCATTAAATTGATGTCACAGTCACATGGGGAAAAAATAATAGCTAATGTAAAATTTGAAATTATGTCGGTGCTTAATTTACATGCTTTGCAATGTATGGCTGTTGTTTCTGAAGAATAGAGTGTTGATTTCAACCAACTTTGCCTTGGGGTCAAACTGCTGTTGAAACGCTAACATTGCGTGATGTTTTAAGTGTGCATAGACATTTCTAAAAAGTCAAGCAAAATATAGTAAGCTGTTTGAAGCTTGTGCATGTTGGATTCAAAGAGGGGTTTTTTTTACATTTAAAAATGTTTATAATGCACTTTGTTGACAATCCCCTGTTCCTTGAATTGAATTTCCTCAGGCTGCCAACCATTTGGCCTATAACCTGGCGTGACATTTTTAAACTCCTCTCGGAATAGGAAAAACAAGACTTGTGCAGTGTTCTACACACCGTTTCTGTCATGTCAATACTAACCAATGCTCTGTAGCTTAAGCTGTTTGCAACTTATTGATCTTTGATTGTATGAATGCCTGTCAAACATTTAGCGTCATTCTAACTTCACCACAGCGTGGGAACAGAATGATATAACATATCTCAAACTGAGCAGTCATATTGGTTATTTGGAATGCTATCCCACTGTACAAAGAACTATAGTTCTCTAGAAATGTCATTTTGTCAGGATGCATGGGCATGAAATGTAGCTTCTATGCGGATCTGCAAATTGTTGTGTATTAAAGTGTTTATGAATACAATACAATAGTAATAGGAACATCAATGTGAAATAAGTGTAATGCCAGGGGAGAGAAATGCTTTCTATTGTCACTCCATGGGAATAAGGAGTTTAAGCTGCTATGCATCCAGCTGGTAAAGTCCCTATGGTTCATTGAAACAGGACATGACATTTGTTTGTTTCAAATAAAATATGTATCTGTTAAAATCCTCTATGGATTATTTCCTCAAATAAAGTTATGGCTCATATGAGTGATTGGAAACCATTGTCTTCCTGCTCACTGCATGCTCGCGTTGAAAAAAAGTAATCAAAAAACCTGTGAGACACCCCGTTAATCTGAGGTATTATCTGTTATCCCTTGCAAAATGGACTCAGTACTTAAATAAGCAACTGCAAAATCTGATGTTGGTTTATTTTTATGTCAGGACAGATAATAATTTATATTTTTTTAAAGAACAGTGGACACTCCTTAAATTCCTTACTCGATTGTATACATATTTGCAGGGCTTTCATTGAAATCTTATTGAGCTAGTTGAATTCAACCCATATGTCAATAAAGCTAGGAGTCTGACCACTGTATTAGGAGTGTTACCAGAGGACCAAAATTTGCAAATAAGATTTTTGGGTACTTAATATGTTGAAATGATATGTTCTGAACCATCAAAAAGAATGTTATTGAAGCAATGTATTCCATACTCTATTGTCTTCTATTTTGATTGCATTTTCAATTATGTTCTGAAATGCCTTTCTAGAGATGGCAGTACTGTTTATGCTCTAGTAATAGTCCTGGATTGTCTTTTTAAAATGAATGTCCCAGTGGCCAAGTACATTGGCAGGTCAGACTTTTGCTTTGGCAGGTAAGTCATTTTCACATAACTGTTGCTTTATAAACAAAAACTAAAAATATATACCCCTTTACTTTCTCTAAATGTTACTGTGTAATGGACTTCATTTATAATCGACAAAACATTGCGTTTCTGCTATCAATCAACACACATTAATTGACGTCCCGTGTCTCTTAATCATCCTCGATTTGAGTCCACCTCTTGCAAATTCTATTGATGGGAAATTATTTTTTAAAAAGCATGCACCTTTATACATATGGTCCCACAATTCACAATTCATATAAGAGCAAAAAGCAACCATGAGATAAGGAACAAGGAACTCTGTGTAGACCTCCTGCTAATACCATCTCTACCGTGAAGCATAGTGGTGGCAGCATCATGCCATGGGGATCCTTCTCAGCTGCAGGGACTAGGAGAAGGGTTGTGATTGAGGTAAGGATAAATGGAGTTCATTCAATGGTCCTTGAAGATGGTCCTGAGGGTACAGAAACTTCAGTAACATTTTGGAAGCCCCCAATTATTTTCTTGCACTACCTTATAAGAACAAGGTCTCACTCCGATCTTCCAGTGTAGTCTGGTGGGCCGAAGCCTCGATTCCTGTAGCTGTGTAATGTCGGGACGCATCCCTGTGTTGTATTACTTTTAAATTATTGCCATTATGTCTAATAGCTAAACAAACCCTGCTAATTAATCGTCAAAACACAAACTTTTATAATCAACTCCACTTTGTGACATCTGCTGGCCGCTTAAAGATGATCAGTGTCTTCTCTCAGGAAAGGGTAAAATTCCAAATTTCACAAAAATGGTAGCAGCATAATTTTAACTGCATCAGAATATTATTTTGACCTCAAACTTGGGGCTGCGTCAGTGCCATTTGGAAAAATCTCTCAGAATAGCCAACGACCATCCAGATTTCCACCATGTAAAACCGTGTGTGCAGAAAAGCCTCAATGGCTGTGTTAATAGTGGCTGTTGTGAATAATGCAATATCATGGAGAGACTAAAGTGCTATGGGGTTGGGGGAGGGGGGTGCACAAATTGGCTTCCTGGAAGGCAAGCAGGCATAGACAGAACGTCTCTCTCGTCCTGGCAACCCACTCGGGGTTGGTTGATTTTGATAGATGGCCCTGGCCCTTTACATCGCCGCAATGGGAAGCTCCTCTGCTGTTTAGGCCGGACACAGTGGCGGATCACTTTCAGCATTTAAGAGATCAGAGTGCCCTCAATGACAGAAACACAATGTCTACCCTGGCGGTTTGTTGTGGCTGCGGAATGGAAACTGTGCCGTTTAAATAAGTCAAACCGACCCGTACTCAGTGGCTACTCACTACCGCGTCAAGCCGGGAGAGTGCGAGGAAGGCGGGAGACGGCTGGCGTACGCCACGATACCAACAGCCCACGAGAAGCTCCCAGAATGCAGTCGTCGTTGGCCTGAGATGAAAGCGGTTTAATGGGAGTGGAGCCGTCTGCCCGTCGGGGTTTATTTTCGGGAACCCACACTGGCTTGGTGGAGGGAGGCACTGAGGCGACCTTGCGTTTGGTCAGAAGTGCGGCTCTGAATTTAAGGCGAGACGGACCGGAGGCCCCCGACGCTGTGAACTGTGTTTAGAAACTCAAACCCCCTCGTTTTACGTGACATTAACGGCCCTGTGTTTCCAGATTTCTCTGAAATATGTCCTATAGTTAAATACAGTGAGATAGCTTTCCTTCTCAAACATTTTGTGAGGACTTTTCTTTTAAAGGAATGGTGCATGCTCTAACAATAGAATGGTGTGAGTGCTTATACCGGTCATAAACACTATTATTCATTTGAGTAGAAGGTTGATTGTTCAGGTCATCCATCTCTACACTGCTTATCGAAGTGCGTTGTTCTGAAACCCTGGTTCAGGACGTGAACTTGGTCTAAACATGGACTCTGATATATAGTCTAGTCACTCCTGTGATCAGAACATACCCAGTTTGTATGTGACACACTGGGATGGTTTTCTATTTCATTTTAATGATGCACTCGCTTCACCCTACACTGGGAGACCCAAAGATCCTCAATGTTGGATCTATAGTATGTCATATCGGGGGACCCGAGGAGGCTTTGCGAGAAGGCTAAACATTGGTTGTTTGGCGTGTGGGAAAACAAACACAGGGATATGCGTATTCTGATGTGTGATCACGTTCTTGTCTCTACACACATTTGTTTTGCTAGGCTCTGTTGTTTTGGATCAGGAAGGGATTACCCTGTCACCCTCGCCGGTGGTTTCGTTTCGATTGAGGTCAAAGGTTAACCAGAAACTGCGAAGGGACGTGCGCCCGATTGGCTGAAGAGCAATTGTTTACACTATACTGTTAAGATGATGTAATAAGTTAACATGTCACCCCAGGGGTTTTGGCAGACGTCCCAGGCAGTTATTACATCTGGGTGAAAGCCTGTTTACGTGCCGGACAGTTCATTACATCTGGGTGAAAGCCTGTTTACGTCCCGGACAGTTATTACATCTGGGTGAAAGCCTGTTTACGTCCCGGACAGTTATTACATCTGGGTGAAAGCCTGTTTACGTCCCGGACAGTTATTACATCTGGGTGAAAGCCTGTTTATGTCCCGGGCAGTTATTACATCTGGGTGAAAGCCTGTTTACGTCTTGGACAGTTATTACATCTGGATGAAAGCCTGTTCACGCCCCGGACAGTTATTACATCTGTGTGAAAGCCTGTTCACGTCCCGGACAGTTATTACATCTGGGTGAAAGCCTGTTTACGTCTTGGACAGTTATTACATCTGGATGAAAGCCTGTTCACGTCCCGGACAGTCATTACATCTGGGTGAAAGC
>JACXGK010004677.1:0-13231 GCA_016801125.1 Novumbra hubbsi
ACCCCCCCATGACCACACTATAAGAGAATAAAAGACCACCCCATGACCACACTATAAGAGAATAAAAGACCACCCCAAGACCACACTATAAGAGAATAAAAGACCAGCCTATGACCACACTATAAGAGAATAAAAAAGACCCCCCTATGACCACACTATAAGAGAATAAAAGACCCCCCTATGACCACACTATAAGAGAATAAAAGACCCCCCTATGACCACACTATAAGAGACTAAAAGACCCCCCTATGACCACACTATGAGAGAATAAAAGACCTCCCTATGACCACACTATAAGAGAATAAAAGACCCCCCCTATGACCACACTATAAGAGACTAAAAGACCCCCTGGAAAAGACAAGATGAAAGAGCACAGTGGACATGAGCGTTAACATAAGATTGTTCACGGTGTGTTGACTGAATAGCAACTGTTTCACATTTTGCATCTGCTTTTGATGGGTTAGGTCACAGTGTTCATCTAGCGCTTCATGAAGGTCATGGACAAAGCGGCAATCATTGTGTTGTTCATTGCCTCTTGTTGTTCATTGCCACAGCAGAACAAATAATATACAGTGTTTCCATGAACGTGGCGCGGATGTTTATCAAGAAGTGTGCAATTGTTGTAGGTTTTTATTGTACTTTGGCCTCC
This sequence comes from Novumbra hubbsi, assembly GCA_016801125.1. Classification (NCBI taxonomy): domain Eukaryota; kingdom Metazoa; phylum Chordata; class Actinopteri; order Esociformes; family Umbridae; genus Novumbra; species Novumbra hubbsi. The sequence goes on from JACXGK010004677.1 coordinate 650, forward strand.
ATGGAAAGTCTGTTTACGTTTGATAATACCTAAAGTATGTTTTTTAAATCTCTCAGTGAGCTTTTGAATGAGAGGTTAAATCTACACAGTATGTAGTGCAGTACAGTCACAACTTACAGCGTACATGGTTTTTGAACATTACACATAATAATAAGAATTACCGTTTAGCAAAGTGTTTGCCACCAGTGTGATCTTACCTGGCAACTTGCATTGTTCATTATTTCTATCAGAAATCTGAGTGCTTTGCAGTGTACAGATGCAGCACACTTCAATGGAACAGAGTGCTCCTACTCCTGCACTGCCATTCAACTTCTGTTTGCTAATCTATACAGGTTTTAATATGACTAATAATCCATGCATACATTTCCATTAAGCCAATTAGCACAGTCGTGATGTTATGAGGAGACCAAACAGGGGGGGGGGGCCTCTGAAGAGAGTTAAGCTTTTTCAGCCTTTACCCAATCGATTATCCACGGCCACAATGTTGAGACCGCCTTTGTGAAAATACAGTAACACTCAACAGAATATAGAGTATTATAAACATACGTATTTCCCAATTGTTTCATAGCTGGAGGTTCGGCCTTCCCTCTTACACAACTGATAATATCCTGTCACTTATTTTTTATTTGATGATGATGTTGAGGAAGGATAATATTGAGACTCACAGATCGGTTAAGATGTTAAGGATGCAATCCCTTTAGCACCCCCCCCCCCCTTTGAAACAAGTACCGGAAGCCTAAATACCCACCACACACTATAGCCTACATCTAAAGTAGCCACTGTGCAGGACTTGTCAAGGGGACGTTTAGTGTGTTTGTCATGTGTCATTGGGCCATGAATACTAAGTGGGGACAGTAGCTAGCCTGCGATGTGATCAGGTCCCTGCTGCCCTGAACAGATAATTAAATGTGTTAGCGGTGGCTAACATTCCAAAGAGCTGTGCCTGTGGCTCTAGGCACTGCAATACTCTGGTGGGCTTGATGAGAGACAATATGTAGAAATATGGACAGTGAGTAATGACAGACAATTACTACAGACCAAGCTGAAAGAGGATAGTTTGTCCAAAGCTCCGTTTTTTTGGTGTAAATATACCTAAAGCTTGTAAGCTTAGTTTCTTAATCAATTTCTGGACTTAAGAAAGAAATGGTCACTGTTGCTTCTTGAAGTATCTCAAATGTTTATGCCTCTTAAACAAAGCTGTCATACCTAGTCAGAATCCAATAGGTTTTTTTAGCTCAAATGTTTTAAACACTGTAAAGAAACACTTAGGTTCTAAACATGGTTAAAACTGTCATTTTGATGGATGGTATTTTGCAATGAAGAATATGGAGATGTTCCCAAAACTTCAATGGAGATTTAACTGTTCACAAAGTGTGCCAGGATCCGGCTACCGATGATACTTCATGCACCCCATCTTGACCAAGACAACAGGATCCGGCTACCGTTGATACTTTATGCACCACATCTTGACCAAGACAACAGGATCCGGCTACCGTTGATACTTCATGCACCCCATCTTGACCAAGACAACAGGATCCGGCTACCGTTGATACTTCATGCACCCCATCTGGACCAAGACAACAGGATCCAGCTACTGTTGATACTTCATGCACCCCATCTTGACCAAGACAACAGGATCCAGCAACCGTTGATACTTCATGCACCCCATCTTGACCAAGACAACAGGATCCGGCTACTGTTGATACTTCATGCACCCCATCTTGACCAAGACAACAACATCTGTATAATATTTGATTAGGTGGCTTTAGACTGGTGGACTGTAATGTTCATTGAAGAAGCTTAGTTCTGTTACCTGACTTTGCTACACTGGCAAACAGCATACTCACTACTATTGAGTGTACCACTTGTCCAACCAAGCCATCCGAAAGTGTATAAGTCACTTCGCTTACAGATAATTCTGCAGCTGGACAATCCAACAGTGAATCATTTTATCCTCTCGACAAAGACAGACATATTTTGGTCCAAAATCTCCTGGTACTTGACGATTGCCCATGATGCCGAGTGTCATTTGAATTTCATGTAAACTTCAGGTTCTGACGTTTGTGTCTTGATGAGACCAGAGGTATTCTTCTCCAGAGATCTTGTTGTCATGGGGATTTTGTCTTTTTTTTGTTTTGGAGCCTTGGTGATCCCAAAAGTCAAACAACTTCTGCACTTCCCCAACTGGGATCCCTTGATAATGTGTTACCTCTCAAACCAAACTCAACACTTACTGTGGGCTGAACAAGTGTAGGATAGAAGTTACTGTTATATACAATTAAAAACAATACTATATGAAATACTGAGGAAATAACTTCCTCATGTGTGAGGTATCTAATTACATTCTTCTTCCCCACAACTTATTGCCTCTTTACTCCTTTTACTTTTATTTTATTCCCTCCACCTTCATTTCTTTCAAATCACTGAGCGGCTTTTAATTCCAGTTTAAACTCCAAAAACCTCCCAGGGAAATAAGCGTTGATAAAAGAAAGCACCTTCCCATTACTCATTCCCCTCCCAGGGACACTGTGCAGTCAGGATTCCCCTTCCCACTGCTGGTGGTCTGGGGCTGGAACCCTGGGAAAGGGGGGGGTTGACGCCATCAATCACAATTCTTCTGCCTCTATTTTGTCTTATCAGCTCCCATTCATTCAGTCCCTCTTGGTGTCTTTTCTCACTGTGACGTTATTCTCCTTGTGCCGTTGTTGTTGACTCCTCTGTGAATTCATAACAGGAGACGTTCTGTCCATCACCTGCACTAGCAAAGGATGCTACACCTGCTCTGTGATTCCCCTTCACTTTTCCGCTAGAAGTCACTGTGTTGAAACACATTTCTTGTTGCGGTTGTTGTTTCTGTACATGCCACAGTGTGTTTGTGGAATATTTTGGTGGGCTTTGTGCAGCGGCTGGAGGGAATTCAGTCTGGTTCTTTGCGGGTTGATTGGAAAGATCTTAATGTTCTCTTCGACAGCGAGGACATTTATTTATATGCTTTCAGGAGGGCCTACAGGACCTTGTTGAAGACTGAAAACTGTGGATAGAGATAATTTGGCATCCCTGTACAGGTAAGTTGTTGCCTATAGGTAGCTAACTATCAGACGTTTTCTAATATGGAATTTCCCAAACTTTTTTTACTCAAAAGATTACAATTGTCTGTGGATAGGATCACATACTGCAACTGCTTTCGGTAATAATCCAGTTGAATTCCTGCTTGTGCATTTTCTTCCCAGGCTGTGAGGCACAGTAATATCACCTTCCACTCTGCTCAGATGATGCACAATATGTTATTATTGGTTTGTTCGGGAGACTTGCCATTCGTTCAGGGTTTCCTCCATGCATAATGAACTGTATTCCCTGGAACAGATTCTTTTATCTGTGTACACATGCATTGTAGACAGCATCTCCCTGCTCTCGCTTGCTTCTCTGTGTCTACAGAGGTTAGACTGTGAAATAAGCACACACTTCAAATATTCAAACACCCCATTCGGTTTTTCGGGGATAAAACGCATGATGAAGAGAGAAGAAATACAAGAGACGCAAATACATGCACAATTTTTTTCTCCAATAAAAGTCCCACTAAGAACTAAAGCTGTTGTATCAATGCTTAGCTATAGTGTAGTTAGTTCTCGCACACAACTGTTTTCATTAACGCTGCTCTGAGTTTAATCACTTTAAATGCTCTGGGCACCAAAGAAATCTTGTGAAACCAAAAATTCTGCTTGAAAATGGTTAGTCCTAATACCTCCACATGTACACACCAAAGAATCCCCAGTCTTTATTCCCATATTCTGCCCGGATCAAAGAAGAGTGGATAAGTGGTACTCTATTTATGGTTACGCCAGTGATACCATGTGAAGTGCCAAAACATAAAAGCACATTGCGTGCTTGGCAACGTAAGGTGATCCCAACATGACATGACAAGCGCTGCTAAACCGGTGGGTTGTTTTAGCATTCTGAAGGCAGAACCCTGCGAAGTGGAAAGGCTACGTATCTATCTGTCTGCTAACACACCTACATCCAGCACTGCCTCAAGAAAGTCAATTAACGCTAAATTAAATCTGTGAAACCCCAGGTGATTTGATTATGATGTGTCCCCTCTCTTGACGTGACTTCAATGCACTGGAAAACAGGCCAGATCAATGAGTATGTTAAGGTAGCCTACATTTACATTTTGACATCTTTCTGAAACGATACTTTACCATTAATGCCCCCTTTGTGCAGAGGGACAGAAGGCTGAGGATTGCAGTAACTTGAAAGGTAAGTGCAGAGGATTTGTCTGAGCAGAGCCAGCACAAGAGAACCCCTGGTTGCTCCCATCAAACCGTAGCTGGACTTCAAAGGTGGCCTGACATCATCAAGGAGAATTCTTTGTCAGCTTGCGCATTGTTGGGTCTTTCTAAGTCTCTCCTGTGGGCAAAGGTTCCTTTCGTTTTGACTCCTTCCGTGTCTGTCTCTCCCTGCTTCAAAAAGGGATAAGCGTCTGTTGTCCCTTTTATGTGAGCTGATTCAACGGGAACCCTGCAAATAAACATTGTGCTCTTTGAAGCTGTGTATCATCATTCACACAGTAAAAAACTGTTTAGCATCTTGGGGTCTTTGTTTTTTCTTCCAGTTTTTTTCATCCTTGTGGGTTGTCTAAGGATTCGTGCATGTGTCAGAGTATGTCCCCAAGACATTATTTGAAGCCAGGCCAAACATTTTGTGAGAAATCACTGTTAATATTGAACACATCTTGTGTACTTCTCCTGGATAACTATTCCACTACTTAACATCAGGACCGTTTCTCACCCATTCCACCTTCACGATGTCCAATTCACACCCTCGCCCCATTCCACCATCTGTCAGACGGGATTGGGACATCGTGTCTTTGGATGCACATCTTGCTAAGCTGTTCTGCTCATTACTTATATGTATTGAGCTTAAACAAGGAGTCAACAGAGCGCAACCACACTCTGGAGCTCTGGTCAACATCCTTCCCGTCCACCCTGGGCAGTGCTCAGACAATTTGCTGGACTGACGGTTTGCTGCTGCCGAGATTACAACTAACTGATGGCAACTTTAGTCCGGTAGAGTAATTAGCACTCTTAACACCTCCAAAGACAGACAAGACAAGCTAGCAGAAAAAAAGTACACAAAATACAAATAAATAAATTCAAATAGGCACATTGTTGGGGAACACGGGTGAGTGTGATGATTACAAACAGCAACGGCGACTGCTCGTTTGGAAGAACGGCCACTGATTTGCTGTCAACACTGGTCAACTTGTGGGCACCAAGTGAGGGACTTTATATCACCTTGACATCCATGTGAAGGTGATATTTCTTTCTAGACCATTGCTATGCAGTAATGGTTCAAATGAACCTTCAATCTCCCCTAATAATAGATTTATATATTATCTGAAATAAATTGTTTGTATATTAATTGAATTGCTTTAATAAGATAGTAATCCACTGTGCTGTTGTTTCACGGCAACTGACTGGTAGCCAGTTCCAGGAAGCCGGCAAGTTATTATAGTGATGACAGGAAGGTACAAGGCTATTTCTTGGGTTAGGGTTCGGTTACAAACCTGCATGTCATCACTGTCTGTTGAATGCATTTTTACAGTGTTTTGAATAGAGATGATTACAACAGGGAGTTGCAAGTTTATAATAGGAAAAGGTTACAGCTTTTATATTAGATTATTACCAGAAAATGCAATAAAAGCGAAGCAATTTTGAGAAAGAGAGGTAGGCTGAGATAACGCTTCCTCTTTTCAATAATACAATCAACACATTTGATCAGTGTTGCTCATGAAAACTTAACCTTAATATGTAAATGGAGTCAATAAAATCATACTCAGAATCATTATCCCTCATTCTCATTCAAACAACTATCATTCAGTATGACTTCCAAATCTGTTGCATATATTCCCATCTTATTCACTAACTGGAATAAACACGCACTGAATTGTCCCAACGATATTATTGGACCACTATTTTTGAGCGAATCCACATCAACTATCTTATTACGTGACGTCAATTCGTATTTTAAATAATCTTCAATAGCAAAGGTACACAGCCTGGCTATGGTGAGCGTGGTGCTAACAGAACAACTGCCTGGCTCACGAACCCCTAACAAGTGCTAGAGGATGAGCGATGCTCTGGCTCACGAACCCCTAACAAGTGCTAGAGGATGAGCGATGCTCTGGCTCACGAACCCCTAACAAGTGCTAGATGATGAGCGATGCTCTTGCACGGCAACCCCTAACAAGTGCTAGAGGATGAGCGATGCTCTGGCACGGGAACCCCTAACAAGTGCTAGATGATGAGCGATGCTCTTGCACGGCAACCCCTAACAAGTGCTAGAGGATGAGCGATGCTCTGGCACGGGAACCCCTAACAAGTGCTAGAGGATGAGCAATGCTCTGGCTCACAAACCCTTAACAAGTGCTAGAGGATGAGCAATGCTCTGGCTCACAAACCCCTAACAAGTGCTAGAGGATGAGCTATGCTCTGGCACACAAACCCCTAACAAGTGCTAGAGGATGAGCTATGCTCTGGTACACGAACCCCTAACAAGTGCTAGAGGATGAGCGATGCTCTGGCACACGAACCCCTAACAAGTGCTTGAGGATGAGCGATGCTCTGGCTCACGAACCCCTAACAAGTGCTAGAGGACAAACGATTCTCTGGCACACGAACCCTTAACAAGTGCTAGAGGATGAGCGATGCTCTGGCTCACGAACCCCTAACAAGTGCTAGAGGACGAGCGATGCTCTGGCACACGAACCCCTAACAAGTGCTAGAGGATGAGCGATGCTCTGGCACGGGAGGAGGGAAATAAAGTGAGTTTGGCCTTTAAAGTGCTGCTTTTATTCCCTACATGACAGCGGAAGGTGAATAGAGGGGCAGGAACTCTTCGATAACATTTTTGGGACATCTGCATCGTAGCGAAGGTCTTCTGCCGAGACAATAGTTTACAAAACAACGACGTGTCCAGAATGTGCCCTTGAAATAAGAAAATAAGACAAGCCGCAAAGTGACCAGCAGACCTAACACACTTACGAGCCGCCTGCTTGAACAAAAAAAATGAATACGTTAGTTATGTTTAATATCCTTCCTTTCGTGGCATTGTTAACATTTCTGGGTTCTGTGACACATTCAAACACTGGGCCTTGATAGGACTAGATGTCCTTGTTCTACCCCCCCCCCCTACTTTGTATGACCTTCTTTGTGATGCCCCCGATGGGTTGGGGGTTTGATGATGACACGGACCATGGCCAGTGACGGGCAGTACCCTGCTGTCTTCCTCCATCGTTTTATCTGTCAGATGGAGGAGATAACTAGCGTTTCTAACCGTACCAGCATAGAAACGGCCTCAGATGTCATGGTAGGAGTCACGACTCAGCCGACAGGCCCAGACTTGAGAGTGTGTGAGAATCTGGTCTCAGCATTTATTCTTCTTCAATCTTCTTTCATCCTCTGTCTTGGTTCCAGGCCCAGTGCAGTCAAAATAATGACATTAAGGTTTAAGTTTTTTTTTAATGATATTTTCACATTCACATCTGCGAATAATAGATCAGTGATTGGTAGTCTATGCAAGAGGTGGGCTCTAGAATGTACATCCTATCAGCCAATCAGGTCTGTGCATGTGAATGATCTTGACATGTTTTTCTCAACGCCCAAACTATTGGGATTCTTTCAGTTTCCAATTGGGATGGTAGGAAAACAAAGTACAAAAATATGTACAAAACCGTCTCCAAATAAGTTGGGACGCTGCTCAAGATGCAAATTAAAACAGAATGTGATTACGTGCAAATCTTTTAATCCTTGTAGTAGGAAATAATACAAAGACAACATATGTTGAAACTGAGAAACGGAGTTATTGTTTTTGGAAAAATACATGCCCATTTTGAATTTTATGCCAGCAAAACTTTTCAACATCTTCTCTGTTTTTAACACTTTGTAAGCATTTGGGAACATAGGACACCAATGGTGTAGTTTTGAAAGTAAAATGTTTTCCCTCTCTTGCTTGATTGATCAGATTTCTAAACTGTGCTCTTAAAACAAACTGAATGGCCTCTCCTCTTCAGCCTGAAGAACGTGGCGCAACACTTAAATTGGTGCACTAAATTTATTTACACAAAAATTTGTCAGTAAATTTTTTTTTTATGTTGTCTTAGTACTGTTTTCTTTTGAATACAGGGTTAAAATGATTTGCATACCATTGCATTCGGTTTTTATTTCCATTTTACACAGGGTCCCACCTCTTTTGGAAACAGGGTTTCATACAGTATACTTTTTTTATGTGGGTATGACTATTGAATGAAATGACTAAGACCAAACTGGAACTGCCCAAACCCCTCCACTCACACAGCACAAGTGACTGCATCTCATACCCGGCATCTGTCAAGTTACTGAGGTCCACTGATGACCAGGTACACTCCGGCAGTACGCCCCATGGGAACCTAGCCCCTCCCCACGGAGCACACAATGCTGGACACAGAGTTTATATTTGTCTTCAACATGAGACACTGTTTTATTCTATGTCCTGTGTGTCAAAACTGGATTGGTCTTTATCTGGCCCAGGGTGTTTGGGACACGGTCGTTATGGTTTTTGTTCCTTCTTGCGGGAGGAGGAATGACAGATTGCTCTAACTTTGAGGTTTATGACGAGAGGCATTTGTTCCTGTCTCACCGACGCGCCCCCGCAAACGATCAAGACAAAGTGCAGCACAAAGAGGCCTTGGTGTGAGGAGACCACCTACGGTGACATCGTCTCGTCATGTTGTCGGATGCTGGCGGCTCTTCATATGAGAATCTCCCGGGCTGACAGCACCCGCATTCCTGCCAAGGACAATTACAGGCCTAACGCACACAGAAGCTACCGGCAGGGAGAAAGGACATGCCATGAACCCTGTCCAAGACCCTCTTTTTGTGGATTTCTGGACACATCTGTCTGGAAAACGCAGATGAATTAGTGGAATATAAATATTTCCTTTGGAAGTAGCTGTTGACTATTTGACTTATTTGTGGGAGATTGACAAATAATATTTTCAGTGAAGAAAAACGTTAAACGGGGGAATCCAAAGTCACTCCCTTTTTTTGGGGCTAAGGAATGTTTTTCTAATCCTAAATCGACAGCGGAAGACCTGGTAGAGATGTGGGCTTCAGTCATTGGTGCAACAGGATGACATCAACTGTCACCAGCCTCACATTTCAGCTGTGGCTTGTGTCACTCTGCTCTATTAAAGGGTAGAGAAAAACACTGCAGGAAATGATCTCCTTGGAATTAAGCTATGTATATTTAAAGAATGCAGACAAATTGCTTAAATGCACAAATGGCTAAACTTCCATTCAAAAAAACACACACACACAAGGATACAACACCCACACTGATACAACATATGATTGACAATGCTGGGCAGTGAACCACATAGGTCTGCCTCAGGTAAATTAACCAATTAAAGCAAGCTGTGAACTCCGAAAAAAGCATGTCATTGAACTAATTGGCGGTTTGACTATTAATATTGCAAGAGTGTATCTTCCCTCGACCCACTTTCGCTTGGGTTCTCCTGCATCTTTAATATGTTTGTCAACCTTTCTCCCCTCTAAATGGATACAGCGAACTTCTCAGCCGATATTTTACATATTAGCTACCTTCTCACAGGCAACTGTTCTAGAGCAATGAAGTATGTAAACAGTCGGGGGGGGGGCGGCGAACATTTGAAGATTTTACAATCTTGCATGAATGTCAGACGGCGACGTCAAAAGTCTGGCAGGGGTGTCAAGGTGACGGGTCGTCAAGGTGATGGGTTGGCGAGGTGACGCTAACGAAGGGAGACTATAAATAGGACGCCCTTGGACTGCAGATGACTACCTGTTTATTACCCACCGTGGCCTCGCACCAGGGCTTGTGGACAGGAGTGATTGATATATAACGCTGTGTTCCCCTGCCTTCCGCGCACTGCAGGTAATACTGCCCGTCAAAGACCTGCCAGCTTGAACATCAGCGGGAGGCTGGAGGGCAGTTCACCGGCAGTGACCGTACCATGGCCATGTTCTGCTGCTCCGGGACCAAAGCGGCTGGCGCTTCCGTGTTCTGGATTGGCAGGGCCTGCACGGTGGATTGTGGGTGCATATAGCGCCGTTTCCAGTAGTCCTCATACTTTACACTATTTACATTCACTTGGAAGCTCTGAGCTTCGCCCATCTGTCTCCTCACCCACGATGGTAGCAAAGGGAGATGACTCAGCGTTGAAGAGAAGGGAGAGGGAAAGTAAGAGGGAAATAAACCTTCCAAAAACACAGCTTGTGGCGACGTTCTAATTTTGATTATTTGCCACAGCTCAATTATTTTCCAATCATGTCCTCCTCCATGTTGCGCCATGGGTTTTTGTAGTAATGCACCAAGAAACAAACTGTTGCCCACATACTTGACTCCAAACTTTTACCATTCCTGTTATGATCCAAATGAATAATGCAAATTCCAATAATATCCCCGACACGCAAAACAACCCCCAAGCCCCCATTGATGTGATTCAGCAAGTGTGGTCAGATGCAAAGTCAGCACGGCACTTTTTTGTTCAGACAGGCTTTTCATATGGGTGGATTGATCCATGTAAAAGCATAATAATACGTTTCGTCACTACAAATCTGAATGTGTACATGTCTACATACCCAGAGCTGTTCAGCTTTAACCGTGAATGCGCCTCCCTTTTGGGGTTTCTGATTAGGAACTCAGATGGATACAATTGATGAATAGTGTCTTGACAGTGCTCTCCACATTGGCCTCTGGGTCCCTGATGGAGTGCCTCCGAGGAGTGGGCGGTATTTGGTTCAAGGGCAGGCAGTCATCCATCTTCTCAGGACGTCGTGCTCTCATATCCGTCTTGCAACCAGAACATATGGAAACCCAAGTTGATCTATGGGCAAAGGGTTTGATCGAGAGGAGGACTGTGTGGATTTAGACCGAGCTTTGCTCTGCCCTTCCAGCCGCCTAGCTGATAAATAATTTATTTACACTCTCTCCTCTGGGACGCGATGAGCCATCATGCTTGTGTAACTAGGCCAATGTGTCTGACTACCACACAGTCAAACACCCTTTCATTGCTCTGGAAATGCTACTCAATGAATAAGACCACTAACATGCCACATTCATTGGTTTAAAACGCGGCCGCGGTGGCCAACCGGTGTGCCGGAAGTGCAACAGGTTAAATGTAAATGTAAAGGTCATTTCTTATTGGTTAATTAATCAAAGCTGATGTCTGCAAGATATCATACATAGGCCTAACAGAAAGTAATATTAAGCATGCAATGCAACAGCACAGCTAAATTTGGAACTTTTGGTTCAGGTGGACTAAAGATGCTGAAAAGCTTTGCTCTTACTAGAATCCTGATCACTAAATAAGACAACAGCAACAAATCTTAATGTTATCTGTGTAACCGGGTGGTAATTACATAGGTATTGGGCATTGTCAGATACTATTTCTAGGTTTCGTCACCAAGCGGATGACATCATGGCACAGTGCACGTAAGACAGAAGAAAAAGGAAATCAAACAGTTAGTTACCGTAAGTTTAGGCTAGGAAAAGATCGGGGTTGAAGGAGGAGAGTAAGAAAGTTGTTATTGCGAATTTTTGGCAAAGAGAGAACGGGAACTGGAGGAAGGGAATCAGGGCAGGTGTGGGGAACAGCACGTGAATCACCTCCAAAAAGTGCCACTACCGTATAGTTTCCTGTTTCTTTTCTGTATTTTCTATGTACTCACTGGGGTGTATTAAATGATCAGTGGACATTATTTCTCTTTGAGTTTCTCCTATTTCCTACCTAAATATAATTACCCAAATTGTTAGTTTGTTGCTTTGTTGTTAGTGAGTGTCCTTTCCCGGCCAACATCTGTATGCAATCTGAATTCTTCCTACTAGTTCTTCCTGTGAAATAGTAAAACATTAGTAGGTACTGTATTACTGCTGAAGCCTCTGGGAACACTTCGTTTCAGACACATGTGTCTGATGCCTTCAATATAGTTCTCTACCGGGCTGTAACGGAGCAGGCATCTGGGTAATGTTTCACTCTTCTCTCACGTTTATACAGACATAAAGTGTTGCTCCTGCACAGGGAATTACTTCCTAGCGTGACAATGAATTCCTTCCTTCCGTGACAGGAGAAACCTTGGCAGCTGTTGGACATTTCCAAAGTAGAAAAATGTTATGTCTCAAAGCTCCGCAGAGCACGGCAATAGTGAATTAATGAGATGACGGTGTCCTGCTGGATGAACCATCTAGACAGATTCTCACAGTCGGACTGTGTGGGTATTTTTTGATGATCAAACTGTGTAATATCTGCAATGACGCCGTACTTTGGCGCATCGGAATGTAGATTCTGAGGGAACACCAATACAAGTCGTCTACCTGTTCGGCAGAAATCATTTAAAAACAGCCAGAGGGGCTAAAGCTACTCGCTCCGTGTTAAATGGAAGACTCTCCTCAAACAAGAGAGGAACAACAGATGCGATAACTTTACAGTTAAGGCCTCCTGATAGACATTTACTAAAACTGATGCGTTACACGCGGTTCGTAAGTCATTCTCATTCAATAAAAATT